>JASANB010003403.1:0-34078 GCA_030248155.1 Sabatieria punctata
TTTCGCTAAAAAGTGGCAATTGCGGGACACTATCCCCGCACATTATTGAAAACCTAACTGATTAAGCTGAGGCTAAGATAGATCCTAAAAGTACGTTTAAGTTCATCCTAAGCCTAATCCCGATCAATGTCGAAGCTTAAAACTTGATCACAGTGCTGAACAGAAGCTGTTAACTTCCAAATTGGTGGGGGGTAGTGTCGATGTATCAAAATCGGAGCATCAGTGCGTCATGCATAAGTGAAATGCACGCTGCTTCCCTCGCAATTCGCCAGGGAAACCAAGCTTAGCCTGTACAAGGTATACACAGTGGGCAATAGTAGACCAGCTTACAGTGCCGGAAATGACAGCCGAAATGAGCGTGGAGAGCTCTTTTAGAGCCGAATAGTAATGGACAGAGCGAGCACTCAAGCACGTCCTTCAGTTGACCTTTGAAATCGGCGCCGCAGCCGTGAGCTACATTCAGGTGGTGGATGGCGCGTTCGGGCCAGGTCCAAGGGTGAAAGGGTAACGAGCAGAAGGGACAGGAAGCCTCGGCAACAGGATTGCTTCCTCCGTCGTTTGATACAATCTCTTCATGAGCCACTACAGGCACTTGGCTGTGGTTTTGATCGTCTTTATCAACTCCGAGCAGAACCGTGTTTTCGCAGCCCGTTATCGAGGCGCCAGCACCTGTAGCAAGAAAGGAATATCAAGAACTGTCATAATTATGGTACCGGGTTAGAGGTTAATACTTACTTGTTCTTGACCGACTTTCAGACTTTCGATAACTTTCTGTGCGTCCAGTATAGTCCTAGAACAATTTGTGGATCACTAATGATATGTTCATGGTTCACCCCTGCGCTAGCGTCAGACCCCCGCCAAGACACTAAATTCAATTATTAACAGCCTAAGTCCACTATCAGAAATATTTAAACTTATGCAAATCAGGAAACATGGCCCAAACTCAGGTGCGGCATTTTACACAGTTTATTTCAGGCTAAACGAAAACTTCAAACGCTTTTTTGTCCCTTCATAATGTACTTACGGACTAAGAATGACTTCGTCTGAACGCCTAAATTGCTAAAACTTGCAAGATAAACCGATTTTTGCAAAGGTAACCCCTAGTACAGTATAAGCACGTATGAATCAGGTCGAACAATAAAAACATACATGTTCTTGCAAGCCAGCGAGCAACGGATTGATCAGGAAGCGCTTTTTGTGCGTGCGAAAGTGCGAGACGATTCCGCCAGGCCGCACTTTTTTCTGGCACAAAATGCAAACCAGCCAGAGGGGCAACGTCTCCGACAGTACAGGGAAGCGGACATCGAACGCGATCTCAGCGTCTCTGAAGTGACTGTTGACGTGCTCCACCACCAGATTTGTCTCCAACGGCATTGGCGCATCGCAGAGTGGACATTGAGACTGCAGTAGTAGCGCGCGTACAAACGCCTGAGAAACCGGGAAGTGAGACTTTATGTGGGTGTCGCGCGATTCCTTGGAGCTGAATTTCCACTTGCACAGCGGACAACAGAACAGGTCGGCTATGCGGTAGGGCAGCCCATGCACTCTGCTCAGATGATAGACCACAGACTCTGCATCCTTTTCAGGTTCAAGCGCCACTTTGCAGAAGGGGCAAGTGCTGACTAATAAGCGACTCTGAGATCGATGGCTTTTAAAGGTCTGAAATGCAGAATCCGATATACTAATACAGGTTTAGGGGCTGATCGCAAATTCCTAATTTCATGGCTATTCGGTTTTACCTAACATTATACAGTCCATACATGGGCCGGGGGTAATGGGGGTTTACCCCCTCGCCGGCCCATACCCCCTCGGTGGGCCATCCTCCCTCCACGATTTCGTTTATTTAAGGCAAAATAGTCGTTTTTTGGACTTTTTTCTGGACCCGCCCTGTAGGTCTCCAGACCCCCTCCGGGATACAACAACAGGATAGAAAACAAATTGGTAGTACCGTATCGCATTTCCGCTTTGCTGGCCGGCTCTTTTTGTAGGTCACTGGTTTGGCATAATTAATCGGAACTTCAGTTGTTGGTTTGACAGACGGACGATCGGCAGCAGGTTTTGAAGGCAACTTAGTCTTTAGCACTATTATTTTGCCAGAAGAACCAGACTTTACCGGTTCCTTCAGTACCAGCTTTGACACACCGTTCTTGCTAAAACAAAACCCACTCGCAATCTGTTACAGTCAGGCACTTGAAGCCGTTCATGGTACTGGTACCATATATGGTGCCAGTACCTAGGCTAGTGATGACATGCGGTAAAAGTACCATAAACGGTTTTAAGTGTCTGCTGAACGTATTACAGCAGCAATGCGACAGGTGATCCATTTCTGACCTTCCCTGATTTTCCTCCCGCTACACCTAACCCTGATTGATAATTTAAATGAATTATGAACATTTAATCTTTGTTTGGGAACGGTTCCTGATTTCCCCCAGCTATACCTGATCCCATTAAGTCCTCACCTGAAGTCGACCTTAGGTTTGCTGGACGAATGGACCAAACGAATCGATGGCATTTGGCGCAGGTGCAACATGCACTATCGGTAGGTAGGAGTCAGGCACTTCACCCTTTCCAAATCACCGCTAGCAGTGTTGCCAGGCCTGCAGACCAAAAAACCCCTAAATCAGAGAAAAAATTCCCCCAGAAACCCCCAGAATTTTCAGAATATCCCCAAAAAATCCCCCCAGATTTAAAATGTACTTTTACAGCTGATGGAAGCTGAATTTCACATTAGCATAAGATAGATATAGTGAGAAACAGAAAGAATGAAATTTATTACATGTACAACTAAATTGTAAATTGTAATTCTGCAACAAATCACTCAAATAGCAGACAGCAAGAAAACTACAGAATTATGATGAAATTTTCTAAAACTTCGTTTCAATCATGACACGGTTTTAGTTTACTTCATGTTGATTCTAATATACATTTTTATATAATGCCGCGTATCCACTCAATATTTCTAATTTTTTGCACTGTTGCAAAAGAATTTCTAAAGTTGAGATTTTGAAAGCTCTTCATAAAAGTTCTTCAGAATAAAGCATGTCAAATCTCGATTTTTTTGGTCGACAGATGGATGACATGATTTTTTTTCAGGCAAATGCGTTGAACATTGATTAATCACTGGTAAAAATAACATTCCATCATTAGTCTGAAGCTGAAAATTCTCAAAAATCCCCAAACCCCCAAAAAATCCCCTAAATTTTAGCGAAAACCCCCAAAATACCCCCAACCCCCAAAAAATTTCCAAATCCCCACAGATTTGTACCCCCAACCCCCAGATGAAAATTTCACCCCCAAATGGTGGCAAAATACCCCAAGATTTGGGGGTAAAACCCCCAACCTGGCAACCCTGACCGCTAGAACAGGCAATTCCCCACCAAAAAACCGGTAATATCGAATCGGCGCTGGGAGAATCGGCGCTCGGCGCTAACTTTTGGTATTGCGTGAACATCTAAGATACAAAATAGCGCGAAATCTAAATTCTTTTGTTGCATGAGCATCTATAAGACACCGTAGCCAGCGCGGACTTTGAAATTTTAAAGGTGCTGTTTTTTCTAAAATTGTCGTTGTTCACAGAATTGTCTCAGGACCATTTCTGATTCTAAATAAGCACTGTAAACTACTCAAGTTAGTTGTGTTCAGTGAAAACTTTCGGTTGTTTACCGATTGAATTCAGTAGCATAGAGATGTGAAGCCGTTGAAAATTTCGGGTGGACCGTCGAAGACCGGGAAAAGGTGCCCATTCAGCACATTTCTAGAGTATTACGAACAGAACTCTTACAACAATTTTTAGAAATACGGATCTCCGAGCGCCGACCTGTGGTATGTCGGGCCAGACCAGAAGTTGAACGGTCCAGTCCGACTTCAGCGCATCTCTAAGCTAAGGCAGGTAGTAGTGCCGTCTTTCCTAATTTGCATTTCTCAAAATCATAATCTGTCATACACTCTTCCGTAGTCATGTCTTTAGGGGCACGTTCAGCCACTTTTGTGATGGTACCACTTTTAGGAACAATGCTTAGAATGCCATCCTAAAGACACCACTACGGAAGTGTGTATGCCAGATTTTGATTTTGCCACTACGCTAAGTACCGGTGCCATATATGGTGCCAGGCCAGTACCAAAAACGGCGTTAAGTGGCTGACTGTATGAAGCTACTTTAGCACGTTTACCTGCAAAATTTAAAATTGCTAAAGGTTCATATGAAGAAAGAATACGTGGTAAATATAGCCCACCTAATTTCTATTCCATACGAATTCGAAAAATGGACATAATACAGGGTGTCTCAAAAAAATGATCACATTTCTTTTTACTGCCATTTCCGCAAATTTTGACCAAATAGGCTGAAATTTGGACCATAGGTGCCAAAACTCGTGCAATTTTATGTGTTAAAGTTTGGTGCACTAGGCTTGACTCATTCCCGAGAAATTTCAAAAAAAGTGAAATTTGTTAAATCAATAGTGAAAGCCGGTCACCGAAAAAATGATCACATTTCTTTTCACTGCCATTTCCGCAAATTTTGACCAAATAGGCTGAAATTTGGCCTATAGGTGCCAAATGTCGGGCAATTTTATGTGTTAAAATTTGGTGCACTAGGCTTGACCAATTCTCGAGAAATTTCAAAAAAAATGAAATTTGGTAATTTCAATACCAAAAGCCGGTCACCGTAAAAACGTTACATTACATTATCGCCTAAACTCTAACGATAGCGTTGGAGTTCATGCGTCAACTTCTTACACACGAATTACCCTGAACTTCTGCGTTTACACTCCAAATTTCATCCAATTCCGTCAAAAATTAGAAAAGATATAGGAAAAGGAAATGTTTCCATTTTTCGGTGACCGCCTTTCACTATTGAAATTACCAAATTTCACTTTTTTTGAAATTTCTCGGGAATGAGTCAAGCCTAGTGCACCAAACTTTAACACATAAAATTGCACGAGTTTTGGCACCTATGGTCCAAATTTCAGCCTATTTGGTCAAAATTTACGGAAATGGCAGTAAAAAGAAATGTGTAACGGTTACATCGCTCAACTTCTGGGCGGTAAGATATCTACTGCCCAGAATAACTTGCCTACATCCACCAGCCAATGCGTCACATTCCATGACCAAATTTTCAGGCGTTTCCTCCTGTTCTAAGCAAAATGAGCATGTTGGATCAACCACCAAGCCCATAATGTTGAGATGTCTATTAAGGTTACCACTGTGTCCAGTTAATCAACCGACCACCAGTTTTAGTTCCCTTCCACTAAAAGTAAGTAATTCTCTGGTTACCACCGATCTGGGTCCCAGAATGAAGTGCTTAGACTTAGGGAACGACCGGAACCGGATTTTTGGGTCCGATCGGAATCGGAATCGGAATCGGAACTCAAGTACAGTTCCGAATCGGAATTTTTCGGAATCGGAACTTTTTTGAAAATCGGCTTAAAATTTTGGAATAACCTGTTTTTGGCAAAGAAACAGTGTTTACGCAACCATCCTTTACAATTCCATGCAAACATCCAGTATAAATCATCATGTCAAACGATAACAATGCATTAAAATCGCCAACCATCAATAGGCAAAATTCAAAGCGCGTAAATTATACTTTAAAAACAACAATTTTTTAACGTTTTCAGTAGAGTGCGAACTGGTATTGGGTATTGGGTGTATTGGGGTGTTTTCCAGGTATTGGTATTTGGTATTGGTTTTTTATGCCCCAATACTAATTAGGACCTATTAAAATCGCTGTTGAACTGAAAAACTGACCTGAAAAAAATCGAAAAGGTTGACGGATGATTACACCTACAGTAGGTATAGAAAGCCGTTTTTTGCGTTAATAAACTAAAGGTTAAGAATGTCTTATACACCACACCAGTAATTAGTGCAACTTCTCTGTTCTTATCTAAGATTTTTTATTTATCGCTTTTCTAATTAGTGCACCAGTAATTAGTGCAATTTCTCTGTTCTTATCTAAGAAAAACGTTTGGATTCAATTGAAATTTCTCATTTTAGTGATACAGAATGTATTAGTATTGTACCCAGGGGGTGCGGGTCTGGTACACCCCTTTCCGGTGGAGTAAGAAGAAAAAATCCGTTGAAAATAAGAAACACTGTAATACAGTAGATTATGTATGGACTAAAACTGTTAATTTCTGCTTATTTTACCCTCCAGAACGACTTCTAAATGCTTTCTTAAAGGCTAATTTTTCAAAACATCTCGCCCTAGTTGGACAAAGGCCCAACCAAGTCTCTTCGAAATTTGAATCCCTGTGAAAGAAATCCTGTGTACACCACTGGAATGTACCTTTTCACTGAAATGCAGTTTTTGGCTCAGCTACGCAAGTATTGGGTATTGGGGTAATGGGTTTTTCATGTATTGTTCGCACTCTAGTTTTCAGGCTTCAAGTGACTTCTGTCATCTTCAGAAATGTGTTTTGCCACTTTAAACGTCCGTTCACTGGCTTTGATCAAAATATTTTAGGCGTTTGAAGACTGCCGAGTGCGTCAGACTCAGTGCTTCCGCAAAGGGAGTGGTGCTAACATTTATTTTTTCCTTAGTGGGATTACAGTAGGTTATGGGTTTATACTAAACTACGCAGATTGTCGATTGCACAGCAAAGAAGACACACAATAACACGCAAGAAATGGTGTTTGATTTCCTAACAATTTAGCAAAAGTTCCGAAAAATTCCGAGACCTCTGAGTTCGGAATCGGAATCGGAACTGCCAGTTCCGATCGGAATCGGAATCGGAATCGGAATTCCGGTCGTTCTAATTTGAGAATAAACTACGAGAGGGGGGTACCCCGAAAAACGTCGCAGAACGTCGGAGGGGGGTGAGGCAAAACGTTGACGTATTTTTGGCCTTTTTTTGGTAAGGTTTGACGATTGCAGAATAAGCAAGAATGGAGAGAAAGTCAATCGGTTTTTGACACACTCTTGTAGTTGTACAACATACAGTATGTTAGCGTGATTTGTACAGGGTGTGCAAAAAACAACCCAGCAGATTTTTTTACTGTAGCAACCGTAAATCCCAACCGATTTGAATAAATCTTTTTGGAATGAAAGACAAATAAATTATCGATTGGTAGAGTTTTCGTTAAGATGCTCTGCTTGGTTCTCGAGATATTTGCCCTCAAATTTGAAACACTGATTTTGGCAACGAACAAGAGTGATTAAAACAACCCAGCAGATTTTTTACTGTGGCAACCGCAAATCTCAACCGATTTGAATGACTCTTTTTTAACTGAAAGTTAAATAAATTCTTGAAAGATTGGTGAAACTAACTGGTAAATACGTATGTGCACAGGCATAAATTTTTCTATTATTCATTTGTGATTACGCAGTCAGAAAAGCAGCTTCAGATTTTGAACGAAAATTCGAAAATTTTATTTCGGGGGGAGGGGGTCCTCCCAAACGTCGTAATTTTTATGGGGGTGATGATGAAAACGTTGGTAAACGTCGGAGGGGGGGTAGGGTGCAAAATTTTGAATTTTTGAACGTCGTAGTTTACGGACGGCCCCATAGCGTACCTGTACCACTAGCTGAACTTACATTGTACAAGTAGAAGTCAAGTCAAGTTTCACTCCCGATAAAACACCTACACCATGCATAGCAGAGCAATCGGTAGGAGTCAAGAAAAGTAATCGGTAGGAATCAAGAAAGTAATCGGTAGGAGTCAAGAAAGTGCGTGCGTGAGAGTGCGAACAATACCTGAAAAACCCCAATACCAACCAATACCTGAGACCCTCAATACTTGCATACATACCTGTAACAGGTCATCGTCCGAAGGGGTATGAGGGGTTGGGAGTCTGGCGCCGGCCGGGGAGCTTGAGCCCAAAGTTTGGCAGGGGTTGGGCACTAAAAACGTTAAAAAATCGTTTAAAATCGCTAATTTGGGCTGAAATACAGCTAACAAGCGCTGTTTTACAAACGATTTTGGCACTTTTTGTGTCTAAAATTTGCTCAGAAAATTACTTGCCAGAAAATCGGGGGGGTCGGAAAATCGTTTCGAGGGGTCCCCATTGGGGGAGGTCTGGTCTAATTCAGGTGGGGAGCAGACCCCCTGTTACATGTACTGTATGCTTGCATAGCTGTGGGCCAAAAATTGCATTTCGGTGAACAGGTAGATTCCTTGCATCTACAGCAGGATCTTTTGCACTGGGATTAAAATTTTGAAGAGGTCTTGTTGGGCCACTGCCCAATCAGGGCGAGAAATTTTTGAAAAATAGCCTTTGAAAAGCTAAAAGCCATTCTGAGTGTAAAATTAGCAGAAATGAACAGTTTTGTTTTAGCACTCAATAATGCATATAGTTCAATCGTGTTTCTTATTTTTCGACGATTTCTTTTCCTACCTCTGCTGGAAACCTAAACACCCCAATACCCCTCCGGTAATTGCGCATGCAGCGCAATCTGTTTTTGAGCCGGCTATTCAATCTGTCTTAGGTAATTAAGCGGCCCCCTTGATTCCTTAAGTCTACGGCAACACGATAAAGGTAGAGAAGCTGACATATGCAAGCATGTGGCATGTGTACATGGCCAAACTCGTGTACTGCGTTTAAAACGAATTTCACAAATGCAAATAGCCTTACAGATATCTTGCCTTGCAATTGGGCACTTCTTTTAGTTATCGCCATAATTGCAGATCTTAGCCGAAATACCGGAATGAATGAATAAAAAATCACTATAAATTGTGAATTCCAAGCGCTTGCTCAGAAATCAGGTTGCGCTGCAGTAAAGTGCAGTCGGGAAATTCGCGACCCCTCCGGTAATTATGGCGCAGCACATCAACACTCGGCCGGCCGATGAGTGGCACATTCTTGCTACTCTATTATGTATTCTTGGTAAAAGTAAATTTTGCACCTCTGCTGTGAATTTCAGCCAAATCTTTTATGCATTTAGGTAGCACTTTACTAACTTACAACAAAAGCTAAAAGACCGTCAAATCAGCTCTCAAACCAGCGTCCAAGTGAACTTTGTAGTGGGAGTTCCTGAACTCCTTCGAGTGAAAGTGCCGCGAACACTTAGGACAGGCGAAAAGCAGCGGTGGAAAAGGGTTCTTTCTGTCTTCGGCGTGCACCTGCACATGAAGAGACAGACTTTCCAAACTGAACTGTCCATCGCAGTCATCACAGATGCCCCATTCTGTCACAGTCCGTTGTGTCAATTGCTGGCCTGTCCACTCATCCACATCCTGCCAATCATCTTCTTCTCTTTCTTCCTGCGCAACACCCAAACATTTCTTACTACTGTGCCGCCAGCCAAAATGTCTAATCAAGGCACACTTGGCCGTCCCAAAATCGGTTTGCGAATCGACCTCCAGAACTCTGTGACAAATCGGACACTGAATTCTACCCTCGGTCAGCTGGGCTCGCAACCGATCCAAGCTGAATCGAACGCACAGACATCTGAGATGCTCGTCTATATGCCGGTTGCCCAGACAGAAGGCATCGCAGAACGGACACTCGAACAAAACCGAATAGACGCCTTTTCTGATCTTATAGTATCGTTCGTGCAGGCGCAGATGTTCTAGAAAGACAGTGGTGAGCGGCTTCTGGTGCTCACGCTGCAGTCTGCGCCGACACAAAGGAACAGGACATTCGATCTGATACAGATTTGGCTTGTGCAACAGCGACACACTGAAGCGTCGTTGCGGGTCCATTTGGCTGAAATGGGCGTCCAGATGCTTGTCTCTGAGGGTCTTGTTGCCCGAGAACGACTGATCGCACAGCGGACAATCGAAGATGAGCGTACTGTCGGCCCTAGCTGGCTTGTAGTGCCGGAAATGACAGCCGAAATGATCGTGGAGAGCTTTCTTCGAGCCGAATAGAAGGGGACACAGAGAACACTCGAACACATTCAGTCGACCTTTGACGTCGGCGCCGCAGCCGTGCGCTACGTTCAGGTGGTGGATGGCGCGTTCGGGCCAGGTCCAAGGGTGAAAGGGCAACGAACAGAAGGGACAGGGCGCCTCGGGAAGACGATTAGATCCGGCGTCTGATACAATCTCCTCGTGAGCCACTGCAGGCACTTGGCTGCATTTTTGATCTCCGAGAAGAACGGCTTTTTCGCAGCCCGTTATAGAGGCATCTGTACCTGTAGCAAAACAAGAAAGGTCATGATTACCCATAGCTCGACAGGCCACATCACATACGGCCGGAGCCGCCACCCATTCATTTGGGCGTGGCAAATGAGACACGTCCAAACGGCCACGTCCAAATGAACCCAACCCCAAAATACAAACACCAGTAGCGGCTGGAAGTTACTGGCTAACAAACTGGCTCAAAAATCGCAACTTTTAGCTTCAACAAATGCCGTTTAGTATGAAATTAAACGCGTCCGGCGCGTGCTATAACCGGTTTTAGTTTGTTTCCTGCTCAAAATTGTGACGTTTAGCCTCATTATTAATTGAAAACTGCAAATTTTGGATACTCAATCCTACCCGGGCGAAAACCCCTGGCAGGCACAATCATACATGGAGCGCAGGGGGCGTTTATCTAACTCCTCAACTTGAGCTGGACTCCACGTATCTCATCCACATCAGTAGACTTTTGTTTCTGGATAACCCCACCAAAATGGTCAAAATTGGTAGCCGTCCCCCAGTTTTCGGATTTTAACTACCCGCCCGCAACCAACTTTTATGGCCCATGTATAGTATATATACCGAACTTTTCTGTCATAGCCTGGTCCGGCTCCACCTGGCCCGCCTATCGAATTTTTGGCAGCCCATCAAACTCTTTGTCGGCCTTCCCGTGCACAGGGACTATCCAACTTGCGCACAACCGATTAGCGGTGTTGCAGCACAATATAGTTACAACTGACCACTATTGAACAGACAACAGTAATTACATAACAGTTACATTATTTAGCACAATTTACACAGGAATTTAAAACAATTATCATACCACAATAAACATGACATTCTATAGCTGGTTGCGCTTTGACTGTGCGAAGCCTATTCCTCTTAGAAAAGCCGTGCGCCCGATCAAACTTGTGTTTAGCTGAAATTGTTTGAAAACGTCATTTAGAATTAAGTTAGCGATTTCCCTACTTGCAGCTTACATTGTTTTGTTCTGATAGGATGCGTTGGCTTTATTACGCTGCGATTACGATAGATCGCTCGAATCCGGTTGAGATTAGAGTCAACTGACTGGTAATTCGGAAGACGAGCAGCCACGGCTGCATCCGCTATGTCGACAGCTGCAACAATTAAACGGTAGTCGCTAACTTTTCTGTAGTGTCTTTCTGAGTCTGCATCGTTAGTTATTGTGTTGTGTATCTACTAGTAAATACATACATTTTCTATTCACTTTCTAGCAAAAGCCTATTTTTTACATACGACAATAAAAATTAACTTAACTTACCGATCTGATGGTACGCTTGTGAACAAGAAACTGTTGGGTTCTCTCTGACGTTCCGCTTTAGTTCGTTCAGCTTCTTGTACACCTCAACACCCTCTACATCCTGGCCACAGACGTTGTGTGGTGTTGAAATGAAGGGCTCACCATCATGCAGGTCTGTTTTCAACAACCCTTTACACGCTTTAACACAACACCTCCACGTTTTGTTCCCCTGAAAATAGGTCCATTTAGTTAAATTAAGGTCACGCTAAAGTAATAGGTCTACCTGGAGGACTGATTCTCTGAATAGTCGGTATCGAAAGCCATTATAGGCAAGTGCTGGCTTGCCTCTGGTGGTGCTAAATACCTCAGCCATAAAACCCAACAAAACACTGCGCGCGCAGCAGTGGCTGGCACACACACACAGAATAAATGTTAAACTGGGCTGTATGCATACACGACCACTTTGTGCGCAAATCGGCCGTGCGTAAACCGGTTGTGCACTAATCGGCCGTGCGCAAATCGGCCGTGCGCAAACCGGTTGTGCGCAATTTGGTACTTCCCCGTGACATCTCTAATCCCAACCCTCCCAGGCCCTGTTACATGTACGAGAACGTTTTATGGAAACAAAGACTACTCACTTATTCTTGACTGATTTTCAGAATTTGGCGAACTTGCCGTGCCACTGGTGTAGTCCTACAACAATTCACCGCTCGCTCACCAACAATAGCAAATTCACCACTCGGCTGGGACCAGACCCACCCGGACAATAAAATTCAATTTTAAACAGCCTAAGTCCACTATCAAATTATTAAAAGTATGTAAACCAGGAAGGAAACACGCGGTTGTCTAAATTCGGGTGCAGAGTAGCACTGGCATGGACTTCTGTTCTTTTGACGTAAAACACTTCGTAGGGTCATATAGCATTGTGTACAGTTTATTTCAGGCTGGTCTAAACTTTCAAACGTTTTTTATCGTTTCATGCACTTCTTCGCCTGAACAACATGTGCTGGATAGCCTGGGTGGAGTACAGCCCTCTCAATCGGCCATCCATACCCCTCGCCGAACTTATTTAGTTTTCTTAAGACAAAATCGGCGATTTTTAAACGCAAATATATGCCTTAAAAGTTAAAAATTGACAGCAAAACCAATTTTTTGCTCTATATGGAGCGGGTTGGGTTCAGTTCGCCGAAATTACTTCGCCGAAAATCGGTTCGCCGAAGGTTCAGTTCGCCGAAAATCACTTCGCCGACTGTACGGTTCGCCGAATGATCGGTTCGCCGAAGATTCTCGGAAAATAGGCCCCCAGTCTGAAAAGTACGCTTTTTTAAGCTGGTCTTCCAAAGCCTAATCCTAAACTTGACCCTAGCCCGAAACTAGAGCTTAAAGTTAGGGAAACTAGAGCTTAAAGTTAGGGCCTGTCGGCGACGGGGAGCCTATTTTTCTCATTCAGACAGACGTTCCTGGCTGGCCACATAATTGTTTGTAGCAACTGTCTGAGAACCGTAGCTGACCACTGCCCGTTTTTTATTCCTAACGCAACCAGTGCTAGCGATAATAAGTCCAATAATATAACAAACAATAGACTCTAATAATAACTCCAATAACATAACAAACAATAGACTCTTATATACACAAGCAAACGGCCTTCACAGAAGTGACAATACAACAGACTCTAATGTACACAAGCAAGCAGCCTTCACAGAAGCGACAATACAATACAATAATAACGGAAATGGCGTTCACGAATAGTACGACATTAGAGAAAGGCAATGAACACACAGTTAGCGAGACGAGAAACAGACTTAGTGCTTAGTACGAGAGGTTGTGGGCGATGCCTCTAAGATACGTTATGGCGTCTTGCTTGTGGTATCTGTTGACGATGGTGTGGAGCGCCTCGTTCAAGCGTCGGTACACTGGTTTAGTGGGAGGTGGTTGCACGCCGGCCGCCTGGAGCTCAATTGTGTCCTCTCGGAGCTTTTGTTCTGTGCGCAATCCTGTAAATTAGGTTCTCTCGAGCAATCAGTCGGCCTTTACAGCCCTCGCCTCGCCGCTGGCATCTCCAGTTGACAGTTGTACCATCGTCGTTTTTCCTGTCCACAACGTACACATGACCCTCATGGTGGAAGGTCAGACGCCGGCGCTTGGTTGTAATAATCGAATCAGCCATAGTTAAGGCACACAACGTCCGATTATTACAAGCAGAGTGACCTGGTCGACCAGGGTCATTTGTTGGGGAGGGGTAGTTATACCCTCGGGTCATACATGTAACAGGGGGGGGTCTGGGGGGGGTCTGCCCCCCACCCGAAATAGCCCAGACCCCCCCCGGATGGGGACCCCCCCCCCCCGAGACGATTTCACTGACCCCCCCCCCTCCGATTTTTCTGGCAAGTAAATTTTCGAGCAAATTTTTGCAATTTTTTACAATTTAACACACAAAAATTGCCAAAATCGCCTGCAAAAGAGCACTTTTTAGCTGTATTTCAGCCCAAATTAGCGATTTTTGGCAATTTTTAGCGGAAAAATTGCGATTTTTTTCGATTTTTGAGCGTTTTTTAGTGCCCACCCCCCTCCCCCAAAATTTTGGCTCAGACCCCCCCCGGCCCGCGCCAGACCCCCCCCCAACCCCCCCTCCCCCCATCGGCGGATGACCTGTTACATGTATGCCTCGGGTCATTTCAAACAATGGACACAAACAATTATGGCGGGCCAGGCCGGCCAGGAACGTCACCAGCGCCACCTAGGTTTCACTTCACTTTCTCTCAGCTTAAAAAAGCGTACTTTTCAGACTGGGGGCCTATTTTCCTAGAATCTTCGGCTAACCGATCATTCGGCGAATCGATCATTCGGCGAACTGATTTTCGGCGAACTGAACCTTCGGCGAAACTTTTTCGGCGAACCGATTTTCGGCGAAGTAATTTCGGCGAACTGATCGTATCCCATTTGGAGCAGGCATAGGTTAGCATTTCGGATGATGGGTGGTAAATTTTCAAATCCTGATGGGGTTAGCGGCGGCCGAGGGGGTTGAGAGGATGAAAAACCAACACCTCCGATTTTGGCTAAAAACAAGGTTTTTTGTTTCTACACAAAATTCATAAAAAAATCCTAAATGTGCATTCATACTCGAGTAGAAAATGATCGCCAGGCGATTTTTCTGTAGAAAAGCTGTCACTTTGTGTAGATAAAAATTTTCTGCTAACACATTTTTGCGAGCTTCTTCCAAATTTTCGACAGGTTGAGCGCTCTGTTGCATTGTTATAGTCGTTTCGCACAAAAACAATTTCATTTACACATTCCTGTCATTGAAAATTCATCATAAAAAAGGCCGGCGACAAAAAATAGTTTTTGAACTATATTTTTTGTAGATTTTTGAAAAATCTAGCGCGGCGTTTCGGCGCGTTTCATACTTGAAACGCGTTTTTCAATAGAAAAGTCGCCAGGCGATCTTTTTCTACAAAAGTATGAATGCACCTTAAGGCGGCTAGCAGCGACTTGACGGGGTAGGCCAGAGCCTGAGCGGGGAGTCAACCCATCCTTTGCCCACGTCTTTTTATGAATTTAGGGTAACCTTAGTACAAGTATGAATTAAGACTAATAAGAAAAGAACGTACATGTTCTTGCAAGCCAGCGACCGGCGGATTATTAGGGAAGCAGAGTTTATGCGCACGAAAGTGAGAGACCATTCTGACAGGACGCAACTCTTTCTGGCATAAAATGCAAACCAGCCAGTGGGGCGAATCGACCGAGAGTACGGGGAAGCGAACGTCGAACGGTATCCCGGCCCCTTTGAAGTGACTGTTGACGTGGTCCACCACTAAATCTCTCTCGAACGGCATTGGCTCTTCGCAGAGCGGACATTGAGGGTGCAATTGCAACGCCCGCACCAGACCCAGCGAAACCGGGAAATGAGACTTTATGTGCGTGTCGCGCGATTCCTTGGCGCTGAATTTCCAATTACACAACGGACAACAGAACAGGTCGGCTGTCTGGTAGGGCAGCCCATGCACTCTGCTCAGATGAACCACCACCGACTCTGCGTCTCTTTCAGGTTCAAGCGCCAGGTTGCAGAAAGGACAAGTGGACCCGTTTTCTGCACAATCACCTGAACACTAACTATCTGACCAACAGTTTTTTAATTCCACGTCTACCTGATTTTCCGGGTACGGTAAGAACCGTGTTGTTGAAAGAGAGACTCTGAGATCGCTGGCTTTTAAAGGTCTGAAATGCAGAATCGGATGTAATGCAGGTTTAAAGGCTCATCGGAAATTCCTAATTTCAAGCCTATTCGATTTTACCTAACATTATTCAGTCTGGCCTGGCGCTTAACGTCGTTTATGGTACCGGTACCTAGGCTAGTGGCACCATATATGGTACCGGTAGCGATAAACCGGAATTCTGGTTCGGGCCGGAACTGGCAGTTCCAGTCGGTTCTTGTGCTGAAGGGTGCCGGAACCCGAACATTTTCACTTTCCGCTCTTTTTGGAAGCAAACGTGCTAAATTCCATGCAATAACGCTAAGCACTATTAATAAATCACCTAAAAACTTTGTTTTAGGCAATTGCTATCACTATTTTTTCTTTTTTCTCGCAAGGGCACACAGAAGTGTCCATAATTTAGTTCTGAGAGCAATTCCAAATTTTTTAGCCGCCGCTGAAAAGTTCCGGTTCCGGCCGGAACTGGGGTAATTCCGGTCCGGTTCCGGTCGATCGCTAGGTACCGACACCATATGGTGCTGGTACCATAAACGGCGTTAAGTGCCTGACTGTTATAACAGAACAGCCAGAGAAGAAGACGGGAGAGGGTGTTGCAGGCAGGGATATCGGCGCCCGACGGAGGGCTGGAGGCAGAGGTGGGACCCAATTTGGAACAAGTTGGCTAGAGACGCTGTAGATGCTTCATCAGTTTAACAAAACTTTCGTGCTAAACTGGCCACAGTCTATCTATCAAGACTTTTGAAGAGGAGGGCCTTTTGAGCCGGTTGATCGGCCCAGCCGTCCTGTCATCTAGTGACATGCTGCGGTATACTGGTGATACTTATTGTACTTTTTGTGTTTTTCTGTCACAATAAACTTCAACTTCAACTTCAAAACTGGGTTGGGTGGCGGCAGACATGGGCAAAGGGGGGGGGCTGAGGGGGGTTGGCCCCCATCAGGCTCTGATCTACCCCCCCATCAGCCGGCCGCTACCCCCCATCAGGAATTTTTGGGAAGAATTTTGTATAGAAAATTATGATAAAAATATGCCTGGAATAGGCGTAAATGAGCTCAGAATAGCTAATTTTAACTTATAAGCCTATTTAACTAATATAATAACTTATATGAAAAATAAGCCAAAAAATCCTGATTTTCGCCAAAAATCGGACTTTTTGGCTTACCACCCCCTCAGCCCCCCATCAGGCGCTCCTACCCCCCATCAGCCCCCCTCAGGAATTGAAAATTCTACCCCCCATCAGCCGAAATGCTAGCCCATGTCTGGGTGGGGGTAGTCAAAATCCGAAAATTTGTGGGTGGCCCTACCGATTTGGAGAGGAAAGGGGTTGGAATGAAGGGGTGTCGGCATCTGCGGGAAGGTTGAGGGCAGACTAAACTAGAAAGTCCGATCTCAGGATAAAATAAAGTATGTTTGGCACATCTTTCGTTACATTTATGGAAAATGACTGACTGTTAAAAGGTGCCAAAGCATATTTCAACCGCATAGAAAACAAATTGGTTGTACCGTATGGCAGTACCGCTTCACTAGCCGGTTCTTTTTGTAGGTCATCACTGGTTTGACATAATTAATCGGCAGTTCAGTTGTTGGTTTGACAGACGGACGATGGGCAGCAGGTTTCGAAGGCAACTTGGTCTTTAGCACTATTATTTTGCCAGAAGAACCAGACTTTACCGGTTCCTTCAGTACCATCTTTGACACACCGTTCTTGCTAAAACAAAAGCCACTTGCAATCAAAATTAATACAACAGCAATGCGCCAGATGCAATAATCACGCGATAAAATTACAATTGTCCCATAAACCCTAATTTGTACGAGTCTGCCACTCCAACATTAAACATTTTAGGCTTGTGCCTAAGATAAAGAAAGGTAAGGCTTAGGTGGAGGGAGTGGCACCCTGGTTTGCCCATTTTCGGAGCGAAATGCATTTGTGAAATATAGTGCACGCACCTGAATGACTTCAATAACACAAACTTCAAATCCGGCTTTGACTAGGCGGCACTTAATACTTGATTTTTCGCTGTTGCAACCGCAAATCTCAACCGATTTGAATGAACCCTTTTTTATATGAAAGATAAATCAATTCTTGAAAGGTTTCTGAAATTTTCATTAATGTACTCTGCTTAATTCCTGAGACATTCGCGCTCAAAACCAAAACACTGATTTTGGCAGTGAACAAGAGGGATTTTATATTATTCCGCTGCATTTCGTAAAACGGATTCTTGCTACTGCTAAGGGCTATTGGAGGCTTTACTGGTGACACAGAAACTCGGCTTACTTCAACACTAAAGTCTCGATGGCGCTCAGCAATAAGAACCTGTTTTATTGTGAAATGCAATTGAATCGCTCATGTTCTTTGCCAAAATCTGTTTCGACTTTGAGGGCAAGTATCTCTAAAAATAAGCAGTGAATCTCATACATGGGCCGGAAAAATCCGGAGGGGGGGTAGGAGGGGGGAGAAGACCTCGGGGGGGGGGGGGGGGGTCCCACGAAAAAAGGCCAAAAAACGCCTATTTTGCCTTAAATAAGCGCAAATTTGTCCCTCCGGGAGGGGGGGCGGGGGGGGGGGGGGTTAGCCGGCGAGGGGGGTATGGAGTATGTTTGGACGGCCGAGGGGGGGGGTATGGCCGGCCGAGGGGGAGGGGTATACCCCCCCTTACCCCCCGGCCCATGTATGGTGAATCTCAATAAAAATTACACTAATCTTTCAAGAATTTATCAATCATTCATTTAAAAAAGGATTCATTCAAATCGGTTGAGATTTGTGGTTGCTAAAAAAAATCTGCGGGGTCATTATATCTTTGACGGACCCTGTAAATACATCTCAAACCCGTCTCGTCTGATCTCAGGCAGCAGGAACATTTGCATTAAAGAACAAAAACTCCAAGACCAAGGACTTAAGATTCTACCTAAGCACAAAGACACGCAATAGTACGCAAGAAATGGTGTTCGTTTTCCAAAAAAAATTAACAATAAAGTTCCGAAAAATTCCGAGACCTCTAATTTCGGAATTGGAATCGGAATACCGGTCGGTCCCTAGCGATCGACCGGAACCAAAATTTTCACAGGAACCGGAACCACCCAGTTCCGGCCGGAACCGGAACCGGAACTTTTTCAATATTTTGTCCAAAATTTATAGAAACGTATTTATAGGCACGTCGTGTACAAATTCCTGTTATAAACATCAGCAGAAGTTCAAATCAACAACAAAATACAGACTTTTCAATAACAGTAGTCAAGAGCACGCAAATTGTACTTCAGAAAGAGAAGCTTTTCAACATTTTCTGGTTTCAGCTAGTGTTGTTAGGCTTTTTTTTTAAAAAAAAGCTCTTTTTTGAAGGCCCATTTTGAAAATTTTTTATTTTATTTACAGTATGGAAACTTTGGGGCAAATCGCTGAATTTAGCCTCAGATATACATTAGCAGTGCAGTTCTATCAATTTCATGCCTATTCTAAGCCTAAAAATAGGTTTTGAAGGGCAGCAGCCACTCTGTGAGCAATGCTGCAGGTGGAATGTCGACTCTCATACTGTAACACTATGTTTTAACCAAAGTATCAGCTTTTGTATTTAAAGTTGCTTCTGACGCATCCTTGCATCTCCTACAAGCTATATTTCATGCTAGGAAAAAATATTGAAAAAAAATTTCGAAATGAAAAATTTTCGTAAAAAAAGCTTTTTTTTGGCTTTCAAAAAAAAATTTTTTTTTACAACTCTAGTTTCAGCTTTGATCTGTCACCTTCGGAGATGTTTTTAGCTGCCTTAAAGGTTCTTTCACTGGCAACCGTTCCGATAGGAGCGCTCAAGTATTTGCGGGCCAGCTGAAAAACTAAAAACCAACCTCAAACCGTTCACCAAATTTTGAGCATTGTCACGTAAAACGAGATGTACTCTTGCTTCTAGACTCTAATTCGCGCAAACTTCTCTAATTCTACTGCCCCCACTGAGCTGCGCACTTTATTAAACAGACGCAATGATACTTGATGTAACTGAATATCCATCAAAAATAGTGAATGAAAAAGTTCCGGTTCCGGTACCCTTTTTCACCGGAACCGGACCGGAACCACCCAGTTCCGGCCGGAACCGGAACCGGAATTCCGGTCGATCGCTATCGGTCCCTACTAACAACTGACTCCCATACATGGGCCAGAAAAATCCGGAGGGGGTATGGAGACCTCGGGGTGGGGGGTCCCGAAAAAAGGCAAAAAAACACCTATTTTGCCTTAAATAAGCGAAAATTTTCTCTCTCTGGGAGGGGGCATTGGCGAGGGGGTACGGCCGGCCGAGGGGGTATTGGCCGGCGAAGGGGAGGGGTATTCCCCTATACCCCCCGGCCCATGTATGCTGACTCCTGCATTCAGTCCTCACCTGAAGTCGATCTTTGATTTGTCAGAACAACGGACCAGACGAATCGATGGCATCTCGCGCAGCTGCAACAATGCCAAGGTTAACAGGTCATCCGCCGATGGGGCAGGGTGTTAGGGGGCTGGCGCCGGGCGGGAGGTCTGCGCCAGCCCAAATACTAGGGACGGTGTCGGGCACTGAAAAACGCTGAAAAATCGCAATTTTTCGGCTAAAAAACGTCAAAATTCGCTAATTTTGGATCAAATACAGCTAATACAAAGTGCTCTTTTACAGGCGATTTTGGCAATTTTTGTGTCTGAAATTGTAAAAATCTCAAAAAATTTGCTCAAAAAATTACTTGGCAGAAAAATCGTCTCGGGGGTCCCCATCCGGGTGGCTGGCCTAAGTCGGTGGTGGCAGACGCCCAAACCATACATGGGCCGAGGGTGACGGGGTTTAGCCCCCTCGCCGGCCAATAGCCTCCTCGGTCGTTCATACCCCCTCGCGCCACCCCCCCGCTACAAGGAGAAAAGTTTTCGATTTTTTCTGCATTTTTTGGACTTTTGTGGGACCCCCACCCCGAGACTACGTCCACACCCCCTCCGGATTTCTTCCGGCCCGTGAATGCCCCAGATCCCTTTGTTGTTACATTACATGCATGGATGGACAAACATCCGGCGGTTAAAATCAGTAAAGAAACATTCGAATAATGGACCGATTTTTTAAAGAGCAGGTATAACGGCAAAAGGTAAAAAGCACCGTACCGTATAGTGCTGTTTATAGTACCCCCTATTTATAGTACCCGGGGTACTATAAATGGAGACAGATTATTATTCTGAAATAAGCTGTTATAAATACAAAACGTGCAAAAAATACAGTATTTTTGGCAGTAAACATACATGTACTAGGGGGGTTGGGGGGTTTACCCCCTGCTGGAAAAGCCAACCTCCCCCTCACCCCCGATAAAGGTTAAGGGACCCCCGGACCAAAAATACAAGTACTAGTGGTGGCTCCAGTATTAACAAACTGGGTCAGAAATCACTAATTTTAGCCTAAAATTCACTTGAAAAGCCTTTGGAAACCGAATTTGGCGTTTCCACTGCTGATATTTAAGAAAAATCGGTGTTTTTGGAAGCTCTTTTTGTCATTTTTTGCTTGTTTTTAGCTTTAAAAGGCTATTTGGCAGCTTAAAATGGCGATTTTTAGCGTCGTTACCGAAAAAAGCGTGCTAAAAACGCATTTCTAGGCGTTTTGGAGCTTTTCGAAATTTGGGACCGACCCCCCACCTGGACGAAACCCCCCCTCGACCCCCCACCCGAGGAAAAACCCCCCTCCCCCTCCTCCCAGGTCGGCCCAGAGCTGTTACATGTATGGTAGTAAACCTTGTTTGTACGAAGAAAAACAGTAGATAATGCAATCATAGAGGTTCTGATGTATGTACATAAGCCTTTTTCTTGAAAAACTTTTTTTTCTAAAGGGGGTATGATTAGGGATGCAACCGAATACAAAAATACCGAATACCGAATACCGAAGCGGATCTTCGGAACCGAATAATACCGAATTATACCGAATAATACCGAATATTGATGATTCGCAGCGCGATTGCAAAAATATACTGTCTAACTACTATTTCTTGTTTTTTTGCTGAACTTTTTTATGCTAAAAAGCTGTAGAGTGACGTATTGTATGAATGCTATTGATTTATCCATGCCTTATAACTAAAAGAAGCCCTATTTGGTCGTTCTGCTGACGTTAAAGAACGAGTACAAAATTTACGAACAAACAATTTTAAGAGGCGCGAGTTAGGCCACAAGTGCCCTGATAAATCATGTGAAGTCACAGCACAAAGACACTGCCGCGCGTATATCCTCCTATTATCCGCGACATGGCGGAGATTTCATAAAATCACTTGCCCCTAAACCTGAAGCTAAGCCTAAGCCTAAAACCGAAGCTAAAAGTTGGGTTTGACAGCGGGTTGGGCAAATGGGCCTTCTCAATTGTCTGCCATGTGGCGGATAACAGGAAGATATTTACACGCGAATCAGAAAGTTGGAGGAAGGGAGCATCCATCCAGTACTACTGTAAGCACTGGAGCTGGCAGCTTAGGTATATAGCTTAGACTGGATGAATCGCTTGAAAAGATAGATGGGATTTTATACGTTGTATTTGGTAGATAAAACAAAGGCTTAGGTTAAGAACTGGAAAGCTGACGACAGCGTAGTCTACTTGGAACTGAAAAGGCCGAAATGTTGTTGTATAATTATTATGTAAGTTAAACCTAGACCTTAAAGTTCGTTGCCTTTTTGCATGAATAGTCATTGTTTGCCAGAATTTTAGCATAGTAAATGAACAGAGAGATGTAAAAGAAGAAATATCTTGGTGATTTTTGCACAAATTTAAGCAAAACAGCGCAATTTTTACGTTCTTACAATATTCGGTATTATTCGGTATTATTCGGTTTGAAAAATACCGAATTCGAATACCGAATTCGAATAGTAGGGACCGGCAACGGCGGCCATTTTTGCGCCGTACCGCGTGCCTAATTTTCTTTTCGCGTTTTCACCACATTGGTGTCGCGGCGGTCAAAATCATCTTTTTTTAAAAAATGCGGCTAGAAAAGCGCGTTCTTTTTTTATGGTTATTTGTTTTGATTATTTTAACATAACTATTCACCCAAATCGCCTTGGTATACGCTAAGCTGCGGTTGTTTTTGGCTAAAATAAGCGGAAAAACAGCGTCAGTGTAAAAAAAGTTTATGATCTCAAAAGGTGCGCCCGACGGTAATATAGAGGCATTGATCATCTTTCGTTTGAGCCATTTTTTTCGGCATCGATGCAGCCAAAGATCCCGGAAATCAGATTGAAATTTTACATGGTTAAGCATAGGCGGAATTGGTATTTTTTCAGAAAACGAAAGTTTGCTCTTAAACAAAGAACAAATAAAAAAGGTGCGCCCGCTTAAATTTTAGTTTGGGTGTTGCTCTTACTCAAATGACTGAGCATTGGTCTCCTAGGTCCGCCAAAGATCCCGGAAATTGGGTTAAAGTTGATGAGGTCGTTAAAATTAGGGGGTATCGAATACGAACGTATTGGGGATCCTGAGCAGCCCAAAGCCAATGGTTTTAATTTTGCTTCTTTACATTCCTTCAGTAGTTTTGCGTCTCTGCTAATCAATATAAGGTGAATCTTGCTCAGGCTTAACGTGTGTAGTCAATAAATATGGTACAAAAGCGGAAAAAACCTGTAATCGCTTATTCGAGTTAACTTCATATAATTCGTTTTCATTCATATGTCAGTGGAATTTCTTCAAATTTTCAGCATTTATTCATAAGTATGATAGATATGTTTTGCCCAAATTTGAGTTGCATGTTCCAACGCAAACAGGCACAGAAGGTAGTCCAGTAACAAACGAAAGTCGGAATTTCTCACCAAAGTACAAACCCCCCTCACCCCCGGCCCATGTATGTTTGGAGGGAAGGCGGAAGGGAAGGGTTGGGGTGTCTGAGCCCAAATTCGGAGTGTGGAGTGCTAAAAACGCTCAAAAACAGCAATTTTGTGCTACAAATCGTATAAAAAGGCTGATTATGCCTCGGGTACCACTTGCAGCTAAAAAGCGCTGTTTTACAAACAATTTTAGTGTCTGAAACTGTAAAAAAAAATTGAGCCAGAAACATCGGAGAGGGAGAGTGGAAAAGATCGTTTTGGTGGGGTACTCCCCTATCTGGGGGTTGTCCCAAGTCAGTGGGAGCGTGGGAGGGGAGCAAAACCCCAGCCCCGCTGTGACATGTACAAATGTACCTGGAAAACACAGGAATACCAGTTCACACTCTACTATTCAGTTCTAGTTGTTCGAGCTACCAAGGTGTTTGGGCTTAGGTGTAGCTGGGGGGAACAGGGAAGGTCACAAATGGACTATATATTAATTAATTAACTTTCTTATCACTATACGACTCCGGAACGTGCCCTATACTGATGCGTACGCCTTGGGGTATTTTTATATTTGGAAAACAGGCCCTTAGGAGCGTGCCCTGTACAGGCTTAGGCTAAGGCTTAGGCTAAGGCTTAGGGAGCGTGCCCTATACCGATGCGTCCCCTAGGGGTACTTTTATGTTATTAAAACAGGCCTTCCGGAGCGGGTCCTATACTGATGCGTCCCCTAGGGGTATTTTTATATTTGGAAAACAGGCCCTCCAGCATACATGGGCCGGGGGGGTAAGGGGGTTTACCCCCGCGCCGGCCCCCCCCCCCCGAGGTCTCCAGACCCCCCTACCCCCCTCCGGATTTTTCTGGCCCATGGATGCCCAGAGCGTGCGTATACTGATGTGTCCCCTAGGGGTATTTTTATATTTGGAAAACAGGCCCTCCAGAGCGTGCCTATACTTTTGCGTCTCTAGTGGTACTTTTATATTTGGCAAAACAGGCCCCCCGGGGCGTTCCCTATGCTGATGTAGTGATCACTAGACTCGCCAGGCGAAGGGCTTTCAAATGATATATAACATGACCGGTTTGGACGATTTTGAAATTTTGGAATATTGCCAAAAAATAATCGATTATCTATATTTATCGATAAAACTTGTTAATTTATAATTAACAATGGTGATTAAAAACATTAATTTCTGTTTGCGATCGGTTCCTGATTTCCGCCCCCCGCAGCTACACCTGGTTCGGTGTTTGTTCGGTATATAAAGGTGGTAGACGCAGTACTACAGTCTTGGTATATAAAAAATGTAAAAGAAAATCGCATTGCGATTAGAATGACACCGGTCCCATCAAAATCGGCGCAGGGGTTTACGAGTGACAGTCTGATAAAGTACATCCGTCATATCGGTATGCACGTTGCGGTCAACTTTCTAGGAAGAAAAGGTGGCACGCTGGGTGACGCAGTTAAACGGTCATAACTGGCTTAATATCCGGCCAATTCCGTTCCGGTTTGTTTTGTTAGACTGTATAAAGTGTGCTCTTTTCAATTCTGAAGCCCAATTTCGCTTAGGGGCATTTTGAATTTTCGCGTGCCGGTCCCTACGAATAGTACTAGTAACCGAATTATTCGGTTCATACCGAATAATACCGAACTTCGGTTGCATCCCTAGGTATGATTCCCCTAATCGATATAATCAATATTTTGTAAGGAAGCAATCGATCTAGGCTGTTTTTGAATTTTTTGAATTTAGGTGTGGAAACTCCAGGATAACCGCCTTTTTTTTACATCAATTCGGTAATTGGGGCAAAGAACTTCACATACTTTTGTTAGGTTCTTATAGAGCAGATTTCGTAGGTGCCATATATAGTACCCGGGTACTATAATAAATGGATTCAATTTTATTTTCGCAAAACCCTAAGTGCCATACTTGCCATACAAAACCATGCCATACATAGGGGCACGCGTCGTCTCAACGCCCCTGAGCGGGCGCGCATTCGTAGTCAGCCCGCGGCGCAGCACAGGGCAGCACGGATTTAAGCGGCAAATTCAAAGGAGCGCCCGCAGCCGACTAAGCGCGGAGAGCCCTGCAACATGTGCCAAAGTCAGCCAGCCAAGCCACGCAATCAAATCAATAATAGGTCCACTTTCTGTGCGTGCTCGCCTTGTTCGTCCCTAACATTGAAAGACGTATTCATAATCGTATCGAAAAACGTCGACCGGCGAGTGTTGATAGGAGTCTGATCGCGTAGGGCTGTCTTCAGGTCGATCCCCCGTCACATCGAATTAAAGCCGTGTTGATAAAATGCACTGCGGCGTGTTGGCACGATGCAATTTTATAAAGCAGCTTCCCTGGGACACGATGACACACCAGCGTTACATTTGGATTTGAACTTAAAAATGTTTAATCAAAACTCCAAAACCTTCTCTGAGGCACCTCAACCTGCCTTCCGGCCGCTATCTCCACTGTTCTGCATACTAAAAAGGAACAAAATGAAACGTAGCCACAACAGGAGCAAGTCAGAGTGTGTCCATACAGCTCTCTTAATATCATACGTTTCAGCTACATTCCTCTGCTGTATTGCCGCATGTAGGTCAGCGCACCGGCTATGCCGTGACTGATTGTATTCAATTTGTTGAGCCACTACATTACCCACGACACAACATTTGCACACTAGTAGTAGAGACCTGAGCGGCCGCCTTTTTGGCGGCCCGGCCCGGGAAAGCTAAAATCGATCAAAATTCACGCAAAATCACTTGAGCGGGTACTACAGTACAATAGAAGCATTTCTAACAATGCATCAAAGCTTAATGATAATCCAGATTCAAGAATTCTACCTTTTTTATTGCACTCTACACAGCATTTTCCTTCATCCTCGGGCAATAAAAACCCAATTTTCTCAGCCCGCCCGGCCCGGCTGAAATTCTCTGCCGGGCGGCCCGTACCGGTCTCTAAATAGTAGCAACGCAGTGCGACCAGAATCAGCACCGTTTGCATACACACAATCAACGAACAAATACGTACAGTAGCAGTTAAGTCAGGAAAGTCTTATCTATTCGGCGAGCACTACTGACATCAAAATTGTTCGCACCGAATGAGGCCAGTCAACTCGAAAAGGCAAGCCAAGGCGTGGAACAGATTGCTCTGTAGCTGAACTGCATTTATGTGCAGAAACTTTGACCGCATCCAACGTCACCACCCTGCAGCCTGCATAGAACGAGAAAGATACATGGTCGCTCCAGCAAGCCGAACGAAAGAAACCGAAAATGGCATGAAGTATCACAGCCACCAGCATAATTGCGCCTGCAAAAGACGTACAATATGTGCATCTAACAGTCAGAGAAATAACAACTTATAGGTGTGGTACCACTAGAGAGTTTTTAACAGGCACAATATATGGGCATACGAAGTGTGCAATGCAAACCTTCTTCGCACGGTTTTTTAGCACACCAGAGATGCCAGATAGCACAAAATGAGTCTGGATGGGCCAAGTGACCCAGCTCAAAGTGAGAGCACAATGAAAAAGCCAAAGAATGGCAGAATCAGTTTCTGCTAGTATGATGATAGTATATTCGGTTCGCTCGTTCGGCAGGCGTATTTAAGGATGAACTAACAAGTAGTAATCGAGGACTGCAGTTTGCGTAAGTGCACTGCCAGCAAACCGCCTTGCACTGGAACTTTTAGTTTCGTCCTGTTCGCCAAATTGCATATTTTTCTTGCTACGTACCGGAGATTTCCACTTAGTATCCCATGGGATATAACACGGAAAATCACGTTTTTCAGCGAAAACATTCAGGACAAAGCCATGGGATATTAACTGGAAACGGCATGGGATATTAACCGGAACCATGTTTTATCATGCATACAGTATGCGTGTGTAAAGAAAATTATTACAAATTTGACATAAACATTGCCGCCAAGTAATATCCCATGGGATATAAAGCGGAATAAGGGTCCATGCAATATCTCAGTGGGTTATTAAGTGGGGTGGGGTGGAAATCTCCGGTAACAAGTTTTTCATATGCAATAAACTTTGAACTTTAAACATTGCAGACACAGCTTTGCTGGTTAAATTTTACTTAATTTCATTTTTTTATGCCAAAAATTCTCGAATTTTACAGATCTTGAGTCAGATTGAACTCCCCTAAGAACCCCCTGAATTTTGAAAAATCCCCCAAACTTTCCCCCTAACCCCCAAAAACAAAATTTTGCTCCTAAAATGGGAAAAAGTCCCCCTAAATTTGGGGGAATCCCCAACCTGGCAACACTGAAGCACACGACACGCGCCCAGGAGGGTCGGCCGCCGAGTGGACTTTTCTCGGAAAATAATCCTAACTCAGATTCTGCAAGAACAGCATTTCTTTGCCGGTCCCTTACCTTTAGCTTTCAGATTTGACCGTGCGGTAATCTGAAATTCTGCGGCGAGCTCATCACTTCTTATTTCTACACGTAGCATCGAGTAAGTCCATCTCGCTTGGTGTGTAGAAGGAAGAGAGAAGAAAAGAGCGCTCGGACAGTGACATTGCACTGTTGGTCGGCTGGCAGACACAAGTTGCGTGGGCACAGCAAGCAAACGGTGAGCGCGTAGGTCTTAACGGCACGTGGACAAAAGAAAGGTGTAGCAAAGCAGGCAAGGCAGCAAGCAATCGGCACAGCACGGCAGAGGTGCGGCGGTCGGCCGCGCAAGTTAATTTAAAGTTGCCGCTCAAATCTGTGCTGCCCTGTGCTGCGCCGCTGGCTGCCCTGCGAATGCGCGCCCGCTCAGGGGCGTTGAGACGACGCGTGCACGGTAGGGGGGGCGAGGCAGGCTGGATCATGGACCACGGTATACACATGGACACGAAGCTGAAAATTCCCCCTATACCACAGTTGCGCGACCCCGAAAATCGACCAAATCAACAAACTGGTAACTAATCGAAGAAGTACAACGAGCGGACAAGTAGCATAGAGATGTATTTCAACTGTGGCACTGCAAAGCAATAATACAGTCATCGTCAGCACGAGATTTTCACCAAAACAGAGACCAGATGCAGAATTTGCACAGACAACGACGAGATCACACAAAAACGTATCGCAGTCAAACATTTCTAGACTTGAGCTTATAAGCCTTATTAACAATATTCATCTTACTAGAGCTATCAGACAACTTCTTGACAAGATTCTTGCACAGGCAATTACCTATTTTCGAAATCAAAATACGAGAAAACTCATGACCCCGACGGCATGAGAAATCAGTGCCTAAAATGTCATAAACCGGTTGTTCTTCTTCCAAAAGCAACAGCACACCTTCAACGAAAGTGGCTTTAATGCTGTGGAAACTGCAACAATGGCGAATAGAGAGTCTGCTCAGCAGTGATACAGGAATAAACCAGCCAGGCTTTCCAGCAAATTCCGCAAGCAACAACGGTGGGCACAACCAAGTCACCGCGGTTGACCTGATCTATTAGCTGACCTATTTTTTTGCGAATCGCTGTTCTCCACACTCAGCTCAGACAATTCATCAACGTCGGCGTTTGGATCGACCAGAATGTCTTTGCAGGCATCGCATTTTGTAAGTCTGAGAAGCGACGCACCAAGCCCCGCAAACATAGAAAACAACGTTAGCGTCCATGCAGTAATGGTCAGATTGGCTTGGCTGTCCCATTATTTGACCAACGCGTGCATTTATTTAGCTCACCGGCCTTTATCGGCCACTGTCAGTCAACAGGCGAGGGCACCGGAAGTATCTCACCTGTATTAACGTGGAATTAATTTTTGATCAAGGAACCAGCTCGAATCTGTCATTCACTATCAAGCAGTTGCCGCGGAGTAATCCAGTAATTTCCACGGGACAATTGGCAATACCAGGAATATCGGCGTTCTAGTGGGTCGGAGCGGAGTTGAATTTACCAAACAGAACGCAGTCCAATCGAAGCTCGGTTAGGCAATATCTAAAAATACACATATACCGATCCGATCCGATGTGCGGGGGGGCCTTTACGGCCCTGCGCTCAGACCTTGCGATCCATTGCGCAACCCCCGTAGTTTCGTCATCTCGGACGTTTCCCTTCTATCACTGCCAGCCACTCTAGCCATGCTGTTGGACGCCAGGTACTAAGAAAGTCCCTGGCGCGTTGACGTCATGGTGATGTCGGCTCCCAACGTCCGCTAGGTCCGCCCCTAGAGCGAGAGAGGCCCCCCTGCCTAGTCGGTTTCCGTGGACAACTCCTGACGTCATTGCTCTTTCTCCAAGTTGGCATGCTGTAGGAGCGGCTTCGGTGCTGTGGCAGATCCAGTTGGTTCCTATTTTATCTACTCCCACTGAGCCACTGACGCGGCTTTACACATATACCTTAATAAAATGAAAAATCTAAAGATCAGAAATATGCAAACATAAAAGAGCGATAACAGAAAAAACAATGCAAACGTAAAAAAAATAATGATTACCTAGCTCTTTTTTTACCATTGTCTTACACATGTGCCGCGCGGCTAGGAACGTTTCAGAAGTTAACCCTGGTTTATCAGACGACTACCACTCATCAAGAATTGACAAAAACTGAGTTAGACTAACTAACTAACAACGACCTATGTAGGTACCTACTAGAGATGCAACCGCAAAGAAAAATACCGGATACCGGATAGTGCTTCCGATCAGAAAAATACCGGATTATCCGGTATTTTAACCGGATAATATGTAAAAATACCGCATAGTGTTTTTGAGCTAAAAAATACCGGATTATGGTTGCATCTCTAGTACCTATCCACATGCATGGGCCGGAGGGGGTCTGGAGATCTGGGGGGTCCCGGAAAAAAGTCCAAAAAATCGCCTATTTTGCCTTAATTAAGCGAACATTTTCTCCCTCCGGGTGGCGGGGTTTGTATGGCCGGCCGAGGGGTAGTATTGACCGGCGAGGGAAGGGGGTAAACCTCCCTTATCCCCTGCGGCCCATGTCTGCCTATCCATCTACCACCTACTATTAAAAAAGGAATTCTTGTTTTTTCGAACTTTCGAAAAATCCCTTTTACATAGGCGAATAGCTTAAAATGAAAGCATTTTACAGGTTTCCCGAGTACCTTAATCGCTCTCTGCTGATCAAATAACCTATACGAACGTGCATAACCGCGTCATTCGTTCCCGTAAAACTCACCTACTGATTCTGGGAGGATAGCAAAAAAGGTTCGAAAAAATCGTGAAAAAATTGTTAAAAACTAACTAAATTACGTTAGAAAATCGTTGTTGTACCGGAATTTGGTTCTACAAAAGATTCCATAAGTCAAATAAACAAACAAACTACCTAACTTGTTCTTCTTTTTCTTCTTTTTTTTAATTTTTTTCGGCGGGAGCGTCGCGGTTGCGTTTAAATGTTTCAGCTGATGGGTAAACTCACGCGCAACTGCGGTAGAGATGGGTAAATGAAGGCGGTTTCAACTTCGCGTCCATGTGTATACCGTGGTCCATGGCTGGATTTGCTCGGCCGGCGCGGCCAGAAAATCGATAACTATCGGCCGCGCCGCGCGTGCTGTGAGCTGCGGCTACTTTAAAACTACGGCCCCGCTTCGTCTAGCGTAATAACCGACACAATTTAGTTGTTTTTCAATAGATGCCGTTAACTATGCAGTCTTTCTTCGGCTTGAAAGTTTCTGTTCTTTAACCATTTGACCTGCCTCTTGTTTCTCAGATGGATAAAGTCCAGTTTTCTTACTAAAGATTATTACTCGAATGACTGACTGGACGCAGTTGTTGTTAGCTGAGTGAGGGTGGATTTGCTGGAAAGCTTGCCAGTAGTAAGCTCCGGTCGGCTGGGGGTGCAGTGACGTAATCGGAGATTACGTCATTGCTCCTCCCAGTGATCTTAAGACAGGCCTCTGAGGTTCTGTCTTAAGGTGCCGCCTTACTACGTCACTGACCCCCTCAGAAATCGGGTTAGATTTTGGCGGGAAATTCAAATTGCCCCTCCAGATTTCAACACTGCCCCCCTCGGAAATTGCGGGAAAAACTTTTGCTTGGGCGGGTGTCGAACCTCTAACCTTTCGCTTTGGAGTCGCACGCTCTACCATCTGAGCCACACTATCAGTTAGAGTTAGATGTCTAAAAGGTCTAGATATGTGTTGATGTTTGCCCCTCCAGCTCTGTCCTTCTTGCTCTGCCCCTCCAGCTCTGCCCCTCCTGCTCTGTCCCTCCAGCTCTACCCCTCCAGCTCTGTCCCTCCTGCTCTCTCCTGCTCTGCCCCTCCAGCTCTGTCCCTCCAGCACTGCCCCTCCAGCTCTGTCCCTCCTGCTCTGCCCCTCCAGCTCTGACACGCCCCTCCAGCTCTGACTCCATTGTTTCAAAACCTGAAGTGGGAGTTTCGGAAAATTGATTTTTTTGTTTCTCAGAGTTTGAGTTGGGAAATTTGGTTGTGAAATTTGGTGGTTGAGAATTTGGTTGGGAAATTTAGTGGTTGAGAATTTGGTTGGGAAATTTGGTGGTTGAGAATTTGGTTGGGAAATTTGGTGGTTGAGAATTTGGGTTTGATTTCGCCAGGAAAAATTTCCAGATTTCAACACTGCCCCCTCAGAATTAGTCGGAGAGAAAAAATGTTGTACTTACCGATTTCAGCTGACCCAACGAAATCACCGGTCGGACGCGAGACTGGTTCGGATTCAAATAGCACAAACCAGACCTCACGTCCTTCTGGTGGCCCTGAGGAGGGCCGTTGGGTTGGTTTATTAAATGTATTGCTGTTTCAGGACAAAACGTCGAAGAGCGGTCGGAGAGCGCGTTCTACGTACTCGAGTTCTTCTGCTCGGCGCACTGCAGCGCGTAAGAAGCCGAGCGGACCGACGGTGTTCATTTTTTTTGTACGTTTTCGTTTTTCTAAACTTTTGCAGTCTCTTTGCCATTTTCAGGAAAACTTCCTTATCTGCAGCCTTCAGGTCGAAATGCCAAAACACGTAAACGTGGGCAGACACACTTTCTAACTTTTCGGCAGAGATACGTCGCTACTGAACACGTACAAGCAGCTCAGCTGCGCGAAAGTAGGCCAACGCTGTGCCACTGTGGTGTAACCAGCCACCTCTACTTTGAACATCCAGGCAGGTAGGCCAAAATTGGCCCGCAGCCAGCTGGCGCATGATGTCACCGCTGCTTGCCCCTACACGTTCGCCTGCAGACGAACTAGAAGTGCATAAAACACACTCGCTAAGCATCTAACGCATTTTCTACCACCATGTCTTTTGAACATTGTGACTTTAGATTTTTAGCTTCGTTCTTTGTCCCTTCACCTGCCGTTGCACTGCCAGACGATCGAGGCGGCGCCGGCGGTCAGGTTGGGCGGTGAGTGCTGGGCAGTGGAGCTGCGAGAGGAGGCGCGTAAGAAGAAGACCAGAAAGAGGAAGCTCTGAGGAGCCCTCTATAAAATCCAACCCAACAGCCCTCTTCAGGGCTACCAGGCGGATTTTGGGTCTCATTTCTGACTTAACTAGGAGTGAGTCCATTATCTGTTTGGTAATTGTTGGGAGCACCGGTTGTGGTAAGTATCTGTTTATCTCTTCTGCTCTGGTGAGGAGCTACTTTTTATCTGTTTGTATTTCTTATTTCAGCAGCTACTGTTATTTTTGGTCAAAACTGTCCGGTGTTTACCCAATTTCTCAAGGTAAAACTCAAATTCCTTTCACTATAAAAGCAGCAGTTTTAGAAAAAATCAGTCATTGTACGTTTTTGTCTGGTCGGGAATGGCGGCGCAAGATTTGTTTGTCGATCTTATGCTGAGTGACGAGGAGGAGGAAAAAACAGCCAAACTTGACGACAGTAAAGAGCAAAAAATCGAATTGAGTGCTATGAAGGAAAAAACCGAGTTTACAGGAAAGAAGGACGGCAAAGTGCTTAAGAAGCCGATGTGTGGCAAGCGCACTAAGAAGCGGGTGTTTCACGTGCCGCGCAAAGATGGACACTGTTGTGTGATCAAAATTTTCCTGTAGTAAGTATAATAAATTTTATTCTGTACACAGTGGCGCGCAGGCCATATCATTTCTTGAATAGACATTCGGCGTATACGTTTCGTATCTTGGCGTTCACCTCGACGCAGCTGTCACACAGCAGGAATTGCACGATCAGTTTTCCGTCCAGCTTCAGAGTCGGCATGGTTCTGGAAAGTTTGAAACACGGTTCGCACATGTAGGCTGAATAGGAAAGAAGAGGGTGTATTACTTTGAGCGATTCCAACGAAGTCGGTGCAGACAGCGTCGGTTTTGGTAGAGGTATCAACTTTGTTTCTCTGCGCGGTTCCTCGGGGCGTTGCAGTTTCGGCAGAGGCGGTTGATCCCAGCGGGTTTTTCTCGGCGTCTGAGGCGTTGGAGGGGGTCGTTTAGCCATTTCACCATCGACGTGCTGTGGAGGGTTGGCCAGCAGAGCCTGGCGTTCGGCGATTCGTTTCTTCACCAGTTCCAGGTCCAGCGGCGGCTCCCATCGGCGGCGGTGCGCAATGCCCCTCAAGTGATTGACCAGGTTGCCGCGAGCGTTGAAGGTCCGGTTGCAGGGTTTGCAGTACCGGTTGTCGTAGTCCTCCATCGTCATTCCATCGCGATCCAAGAGCTGCTGCAGAGACAAACGAGCCGCCATCTCACACCAGTACACAGTGAACAATGAACAGAAGCTGAAAAATTCGGCTATAAGTAACTTTTAGTAGCTCATCTGCATACGAACTCTGATGACGTCATCAATCTTAAGGCAAACTTGGTCTTCAGGTGAACTTGGTATGCATACGAACTCGCTATAAAGGGGGCCGAAGTGGGAGCAAACTCATTCCTACGGGATTGCTTGTTATTGGAATGT
>JASANB010003404.1:0-15207 GCA_030248155.1 Sabatieria punctata
CTGGTGCACTTGGTGCACTAGGCTTGACTAATTCTCGAGAAATTTCAAAAAAAAGTGAAAGTTGGTAATTTCAATAGCGAAAGCCGATCACCGAAAAAAAAGCTATATTACATTATCGCCTAAACTCTAACGATAGCGTTGGAGTTCATGCGTCAATTTTTTACACACGAATTACCCTGAATTTCTGCGTTTACACTCCAAATTTCATCCAATTCCGACAAAAACTAGGAAAGATACAGGAAAAGGAAATGTTTCCATTTTTCGCTGACCGGCTTTCACTATTGCAATTACAAAATTTCACTTTTTTGAAATTTCAAAATTTTCTCGCCCTGCTTGGGCCATTGCCCAACCAGACCTCTTCAGACTACAATACCTCCTAATTTCTGTTAATACTATACTGAGAATTAGAGTGCGAACTGGTATTGGGTATTGGGTATTGGGTATTGGGTGTATTGGGGTGTTTTCCAGGTATTGGGTATTGGGTATTGGGTATTGGGGTTTTTACCCCCCAATACCCAATACTAAATTGGACAATTAAAAATAGAGAAAAATCGATGTTGATCTGAAAAAATCGAAAAAGTTGATCGATGATTCGGTTTAGCAAGCTGTTTTCGCGTTAAGGAGCGTCCATAAACGGCGTCGTTCGAAAATCCCGATTTTTCGGAGCCCCCTCCCCCAAAATCGCCTTGCGTCGTTTCTAGTGGACCCCTCCCCCTAAGACGACGTTGTTTTCGGTTTATCTAATTTATAACAGTCAGGCACTTAACGCCGTTTATGGTACCGACACCATATAAGGTGCCGGTACCATATATGGTACCGGTACCGAGGGTAGTGGTACCATATATGGTACCGGCACCATATATGGTACCGTCACCATATATGGTACCGGTACCATATATGGTGCCCCCACGTTCGGCGACTGTGGTGGTACCATATATGGTCCCGGGACCATATATGGTACCGGCACCATATCTGGTACCGTCACCATATATGGGACCGGCACCATATATGGTACCCCTACCCATGGCCATGGGTGCCGGTACCATATATGGTGCCGGTACCATACATGGTGACGGTACCATATATGGTACCGGTACCATATATGGTACCACTACCATATATGGTACGAAATCTGAACAGAGTGGTACCATATATGGTACCGGTACCGGAAAAACGCGAAGGTGGGGGTACCATATATGGTGCCGGTACCATATATGGTACCGGCACCTTATATGGTACCGTCACCATATATGGTACCGGTACCATATATGGTACCACCACAGACCTCGAACGTGGGGGTACCATATATGGTGCCGGTACCATATATGGTACCGGTGCCATATATGGTACCGTCACCTTATATGGTACCGGTACCATATATGGTACCACCACAGGTCCCGAAGGTGGGGGTACCATATATGGTGACGGTACCTTATATGGTGCCGGTACCATATATGGTACCACTACCTACGGTACCGGTACCATATATGGTACCGGCACCTTATATGGTGTCGGTACCATAAACGGCGTTAAGTGCCTGACTGTATAATGTAATGTAATCTAATGTACTGTAATGTACTAGCACCGTACGTACCCATGGCTATTGCGGTGGTGCACAATTTCCTGCCGAGTTAGGAAAAAAATCGCCGGAAGTAAGAAACAGGACTGAATTACGAAATATTAAGTACCAATACTGTTAATTTCCGCTAATTTTACGCCTAAAACGGCTTCTAAATGCTTTCTGAAAGGATAATTTTTCAAAATTTTCTCGCCCTGCTTGGGCAGCGGCCCAACTAGCCTCTTAAAAATTTTGATTGATTGCAGTGCCAAAAATCTTGTGTACACAACTAGAGTGTACCTGTCCACTGAAATGAAATTTTTGGCCCAGCTACGCAAGTATTGGGTATTGGGTATTGGGGTATTGGGGGTCTCAGGTATTGGTATTGGGTATTGGGTATTGGGGTATTGGGTTTTTTAGGTATTGTTCGCACTCTACTGAGAATGCTTTCAAAAAAAAGCTAATTTTGTTCAAATTTTCTCGCCCTGATTGGGCCGTGGCTCAACCAGAGATCTAAGAATTAAAATACTTCCTTTTGCAAAATCCTGAGCAAGCCTAAAAGTAAGGGGAAGACAAATAGGGACATATTTATTGTACAGGTAAAAAGGGTTTACGAGAAGCCTTACTCTAAGTGGCAAAGATAAACCACCGGTGATGTACAATGTATGTGCAAAGCGAGTCCCCACTCTGGTGATATTTTGAGAGTGGGTTTTTAGCATTTTGTGCAGTTAAATAGCGAAAAATGTCCTAAAATGACTGGAACTAATCTAATTTTATGTTCAAATACGTAAAAAATCACGCTTTCTCATCTGTGACTGATATCCGGCATATCCGGCAGGTAATGGCCATATCCGGCCGGATCCGGATCCAGATCCGGATATCCGGTCGGGCCCTAATTCGAAGGTTAAATTTTAAAAAATTTCTCGCCCCCCACTATAAACTATTAAAACTTGTAATTTCTGTCAATTTTAAGTTCAGAATGCTTTGTTAAACCCGTTTTAGAAGGCTAATTTTGCGAAATTTTCTCACAGTTGTTGGACAGCGGCCCAACCAGGCAACTTCAAAATTTTACACCCCCTTTGCAAAATCATGGGTACGCCACTGGCTAATACGTACCTAGACCCGGCCCAGGGAGTTGGGAGATCTGCCCCCACCGACTACAAGACCAAGTATCCAGACTATTCGAAACCGAGACGGTTTTTCATCTCCCCTCCGATTTTTCTGGGAAGCAATTTTTGTCCATCTTTTGCCTTTTTTCAATTTCAATTTTTACGAAAAGTTCTAAAATCACAAGTAAAACAGCAGCATTTTAGGTACATTTAAGCCCTAATTAGCGTTGCATTTTAAGCGATTTTTAGGCCGAAATTAAGATTTTTAGCGATTTTTGAGCGATTTGTAGTGCTCCAGCCCGTCGTTCTGGGCGTAGAACCTCCTCTTCGGTGGATGACCTGCTGCATATATATCTAGCATACATCTGGTCATTGACGCCAAGACTTACTACTTTTGCTTTACCAACCTAATAAATACAAAAATGTATATGTAGAGCTGGAGCTACACTTGATTAGTGTAGTGAAAGTAGGGTACTGAGAGCGTAGGAATCTGTATCTTGTACTACTGACTGTGCTGTCGGTACGTTTGTCTCCAGTTGTATGCACCAGCTGACTGCACACACATTGACTTCAGCTGGCGCCCTGTAACATCGATTTGCCGAAGATGTCAGCTGTGAACTATACCTATTACCCGGATGTGTGCAGTAAACGGCCTGCACACTACAAATGCACTTGTCGCCTTAAGCACGAGCAGACGCAAACAAAAACGCATGGGCCTCCGAAAGTTTATCACGTTACTGCTTTTCCGATGGGATTGAAAAACCGGATTTTCAGCGTGTCCGCTAAAGAGTTGGCTACTCATTCAATTTGCGCTGTGTACAAAGAAGCTCCCTGAGAACTGGGTTCTTGCGATTACGCACTTGTGTTGTGTCTCTTCTTCTAAGTACTTTTTGACTGGTTCAATTCAAACAAAATGTGAAAACTATCAGAATAAACCTTTACAGCTAATGCTTTCTTAATGTCTATAGTTTAGTGGTGCCTAGGACCACTTGGCGGACAAACCAAGTGCGCAGAGTAGTAAGATGAATGAAGGACGTCTCTGACGCTTCCTAGGTAGATGCACTTGCATGCTTGCTATAATGCCCAGCGTACAAAACAATGGAAAATCGTGAATTTACATAATATTCAGCTCTTTGTTTTTGTATTACTGTGTTGTTGGTGAGGTATGAAGGTAAGTTTTGTGTTTTGGTATAATGATCATTGTGCTAGGGTGTGGTTCCTATGCCTACCTTTTCTAGCTTGATCTACGTTTATTGGTGGTGTGCTTGTCTGCAGTCACCCGTTCAACGGTCTGTGAGCAAGGTGCCAGCGAAACAGTTAACAAATGTGCTCTCCAGTGTGTTGAATGTGAACCCGCGGAATGTCGAAGAAGTTGCGAAAAGAGATGTCAAGCTGGTAAGACTTTTCAGCTTAGTATCAGGGTATGCGGATACCAGACAGACAGTTTATAGACAATGGCAGTACAAAATGTCGACGAAACTATTCAGCAGACTTATGCTGCGGTGTCGCCTGCGGTCATAGAGTTTTTAACAAGCGCAGTACTGTGAGCAGTATCGAAAGTGAGATATCCGAATTATCCCACATCTCAGAAGAATCACCTGAAGCAGTTTCGAGACTCTGGTCATTCATTAGATCAGTTCCTGGAAAGATCAAATCAATCCCCGAGAAGATTAGTTCAGCTTTGGAGCACATAATCAACAAGTTTAACAGATGGCGCGGTTTTGGTGAACGGCTGCCGGAATGGGGTGACCAGCCATGGAAAACTCTGCATGGCGAACAGCTGAAGAGGTGGAAAATCTATGAACAACTCAAATGGGAGAATGTGGAACGTCCATGGGAGAGTGAAGAAGAAGAATTAGCTGAATGGCTTGCCTACATGGACACACAGTTCAGCCACAAGCGAGATCCTTGGAAGAACCTCAGAGGCAGACAGTTGGAAGAGTACCAAGAGTACATACAACTGAAACACGGGAACCTGAGGGCAGACTTCAATCCTGTGGTTCTGACAGATGAACAGCTGCGAGGCTGGATAAGTTACTGGAACTTTATCAGCAAGGACATGGCCAATCCATGGGAGGAGTTTGTGTCAGGCTCAGAGCAATTTCCAGAGTTTGAAATGTATCAAGGGTACAAGTGGGAAGATGCCAAGCCCTGGAAACTTACAGGCAAACAGAAGACAGAGTACAAGAGTGCTCAAGAGCACTTTACAAGCGATGCATTCAAAAGAGAGTATGACAAATATGAAGTGCCTGAACACATGCGAGAGAGGAAGTTTTGGCTGTGGTATCACAATTTCAAGTGGCAGAATGTTAAGAAACCATGGAAAACCCTTAAAGGTGACGAACTAAAGAAGTACAATCATTACCAACACGTGAAATGGGCACCATATGATGGCATTGTGTACAGAGCATATGGAAAAGCATATTTACGACTCAAACGACCACTAAAAAGGCAGCAAGTGTTCCCCACTGAACTCTCACTGAACAAGGCTGATGAGTATGAAGCTTACTTGAAGAACCAGTTTCATGATGAACGTCATCTGCCTGAGAGCTCAATACATGGAGAAACTGACTCTTCTCATGCATCCAGAGGCAGCCTGGAAGTGGAGCAACCTGGAGAAGATCTGCCTGAGAGCTCAGTACATGTGGTCACTCAGGCAGATGTTCATGCATCCAGAGGCAGCCTGGAAGTGGAGCAACCTGGAGAAGATCTGCCTGAGAGCTCAATACATGGAGAAACTGACTCTTCTCATGCATCCAGAAGCAGCCTGGAAGCGGAGCAACCTGGAGAAGATCTGCCTGAGAGCTCAGTACATGTAGACACTGACCCAGCTCAAATGTACCAGGCCAGGCCTTCAGCTAAACCACCAAGAGCAGCGCAGCCATGGGAAACTGGAAACCCTAATGAACTAGAGAGATGGATTCACACTATGGATGAAAAATACAGTGGCAGAATAGACCCTTGGAAGGAGATGAATGAAAAAGAGTTGAAGGCCTACAAACATTACCACCAGCTGAAATGGCATAACAAAATTGAAATGGCGGACTTTTTGTTTCTTAAAGATAATCAGTTGAAAGACTGGATGAGTTTTTGGAGGTACAAGCTCTTGCATATTGAAGATCCTTGGGCTGTATTTGGCGACTCTCCTGAATTTCAATCATATATGTATCACAAATTCAAATATGTGGAGCCCTGGAAACTTGGACAGAATGACAAGGATGAATACAACATGTACCGAAACGTCATGTTGAATCGTTTGCGTGAAATATTGACTGAAAGATACCCACCAAATAAAGATATCAACCTCAATCCCACTATGCGTGACCGCCTTACTATGAAACTGTGGTTATGGTATCAGGAGCTTAAGTGGCAAATTGTGAGAAACCCTGCCCATGGACCCAAAGCTGAAGAATACTGGAACTACCAACACCAAAAGTGGCTGCCATTTACTGGAGAGGTTGATGGTCAGATGGCTAAGTTGAAGGGAAGATTACATGGCAAATCTGAAATTAAACTGCATCCCAGAGAAATCAATGAATTGAAGACCTATACTGCACACGTTAAGACAGCAGCAGCTGAAAATATAGCAGGAATGAGTCGTGATTCACCGTCGAAACCTATCGAAGTGTCCATTGGAAAGCAGGCAGAAAAAAGTCTGCATCAAAAGTTTCAAGAGTGGTTTAAAGCTCGAAATGCAAAACTAGGGATTTCGGATAAGCAAGCTGTGTTGTCCATACATGAATCCATCAAGCAAGCTGAAAAAGATCTCAAAGCTGCTCAGTTAAGCGAATGGCTGGCAGCTCAGCAGGAAAGATGGGACAAAGTGGAGGAGCCATGGAAAATGTTGAATCCCCGTGAATGGCTTGATTACATGGATGTGAAGATGCGAGGTGTAAAAGACCCATGGAACACATTGACAGGAGATGAGCTTGCTGCTTACAAACATTATGAAGAATTATCCTTAAGGGAATGGTTGGCAGCTCAGATGGAAAGATGGGAGAAAGTGCAAGAGCCATGGGAGGGGGATGCTGTTCATGAGTGGCTTGACTACATGAATGTGAAGATGCGAGGTCTGAAAGATCCTTGGAAAACATTGACAGGAGATGAGCTTGCAGCTTATGAACACTATCAGGAACTTAAGAAATTTAAATATGAAGATGCGGAAAACCCAATTGAACATCAGTTTTACAACCTGCAGGGAGTGGAGTTGGAGCGGGAGTTGCAGGAATGGGAAACCTATTGGAAATACATGACTGAGCGCCTGAATCCCAATGACCAAATTGAATTGAACCGACCTTTTGAAGACTACTTCAAGTTTATGTATGAACACCATGACCCAACAACAGATGCAGAGCAAGCTGAGTATAAGAAACTACGAGATTGGTTCATGGAAAAATATCGCGACTTCGAAAACACCCCAGCTCCTGAAATGGTTGTTGATGAAGAGGTAAGCCAGCCTTGGAAAAACTGGATGTTCTATCAGCAACTGAAATTTGATCGTCGCGCCTACCCAAAGCCTTGGAAAGACCTGGAAGATAAGCCTGAGCTCAAAAAGCAATTTGAAAACTATCAGCATGAAAAATGGAAAATGTTTAAAGGACAGCCAAAACCTAGTACAAGCGACCCTTCTATGTGGACGGTGCAATACAAGGAAGAATACAAGCAGCTGTTCGCAGAGCCAGCAGACACGGTCTCGATGAAAGAAGCTGAAGAGTATGTGAATTACCAAAATCACTTACAGGGAAAATTATAGCATGTATCTGGTTTGTTACTAATCTAGCTCATATGTTTAATTAATAGCACATACGTACTCATTACATGCTTTAGTTTTGTGGTTAATACGTACAGATGGGGTGCTGTAACTAAGTAAAGACTAAACCAGTAAAAAAGTGCATACAAAACCTACGTATTTCCATTATTCAAGACTAAACGTGATAGAATTATCTGCTTATTTCCTTCATTGACACTATGACTATGTAGCAGCAAGGCATAAAACTTCAAAATCTTAAACTTCGCAGACTTCAAATTGACTTAGTGCTGGCTTACCAAATCGTGCATGGATTATCTGAATTAAAATTCGAGGAATTCTTTGAGAAAGTACAAGAAACCAGTATCACTCGAGGCCATAGCTTAAGGTTTAGCTTAGTGCAACGCTCGCGCACAAATAATAGAAGTCATAGTTTTGCGGTTAGGGTGGTTGGACCCTGGAACAGTCTGTTCCAGAGATGCGTGACTGCTAGTACGGTGGGTGGCTCAGTTCAAAAGATTTCTAAACAATGAAAGTCAGTCAATTCAAAAATTTCTCAAAGGCTCAGCGTTAGACGCCGTCCAATACGGCGCAGCTCCGACCTTCCCACCTAGTATTAGTACATGATGTATTTTTGGGGAACCTGTGCAAAACAATGGGACATTTTATTTATTAAGAGCCAGTTTAAGTTACTCGCGACCCATGCCTGAAGTAAAATGGACAACTTTGAGGCGAGGTTCTCCGATTTGGCTCAAATTTTGCATGCAGACATATATTGATGTAAGAAACATTACCTGCAATTTTCTGCTTCCGGGAGGCCCCAGTTCCGGAATTAGAAAAATCAGAAAATTTCGGTTTTTCGGCAATAACTCGCTTACTTTTCCTCGTAGCGAGTTGGGAATGGCATTTTTAAAATTCTCGCGTCACGCTTGATCAGGCTAAGTGATTCAAAATTATTTTTTCGAAAAAAATTTTTTTCTGTTCCACTGGAGGGCTGATTCCAGGAAACCTAGAGTCCTTACAGGTCTAGAGATGTCCTAAAAATGTAGCGCTATCTTTTCTCTACAACATATAAAAAAATGAGCAAAATCGCTTTGGACCCCAAATTGAGAAAATTGAGCTTGAAAGTTGAAAATCAAGGTCCCAGAACGAAAAATACTGTATGCGCTGCATAGTTTGGGCAGCTGTATCTCAAGCACCACTAGACGGATTGAAACCAGGTTACCGGCAATAGAGCCGCCTTCTTGTGCTATTTTCAATGGTTTTTATTTATGCTTAATACATAACGTTTTTGGCGGGAAATTCAAATTTTACTATTTTTCTTGCTGACAACATTGATTCTGTGTGGTCTCTAAAATTGTATGTGAATGTTTATGTTTCTTAAAGACTGCATCTTTGATTGTATCTAGCTATATGGTATTAACTGGTACTCCACTTGCCATAAAAACACACTCAAGTCATTTCCCACTCCTGTGACCTGTTGGCGAATGATTGTCAGGGATTGTTGGCCCTAAATAGCAGACAGAATGCTGTCATAATTGCATTCCGAGGTGGTACACTAACCAAAAAAAGCCGTTTTCCAACTACACCAACACTCATTGGTGGAAAAGTCAATAAAGTAGTGTGGGATGCACTGCATCCGATCTGGCAACCACTGAAGCAAATTGTTTATGAAGTTTCGATTCAGTTTCCGCTGCATAGCAATATATTGACTGGGCATTAATGGGGTGGTGCACTGGCTATGCTTTCTAGTGTTGACTTAGCGCATTCTATACCAACACTGAAGGAAAAAAATGAGCTGTATACCTATGGTCAGCCGAGGCTTGAAGATTTCAAATTTGCTCAAAATCTATTTAACCAAATTTTTGAAGATCATAACTGCACTAGAAGTCGCAAGTTACAGAGGCAACAAAGGTATTATACTTAGCTTTTATGTTCTACATTTGAGAATGGATCACTTACACTGCCGATAAACAATTCAAACTAGAACTATCAACATTCTATAAAATTGATAACTGAGCCCTAACCCATTTCCAGTGCCAATGGTGATCGATGTGTAAGAAGCGTTAGTGTAAATGGAAATGTAAGTTTCAGCAGACCATCAATATTATTTTGGCCGAAATGTGCTTGCTGGGGAAAGATAAGAAACAATTTTACAACAAACACAAGTTGTGTCAATTGTCTTCATAGGTCTTTGTGTGGCACAAGGAACTGCATCTGGATCATTCAGAACCAGGAGTGTCGTTCGCTAGAAGCTGTCACTGAAGCTGTTCTAGACAAATCAATAAAAAGCATAACCTGTTGCCCAATGGAGACATACAGTATTTACAACCAGATCAGAAAAAGTACAAGTGTAAAACATACAGTGCCATTTAAGAGTCAGTTCGCGAGAGAATCGACCCTTGTTCTTCACAGCTATGTGCAAGTCGAAAAATCGAACTCAGGCCTGGGACCTCCGGTTTGGGGAAGTTGTACCTAACGATGACTTGTGCTAAACCTGAAGAGCACAGCCCTCTAGGTGCTCTGGTCCGGCAGAGCCAGCCCTCGGAAGCAGGGTGGGCAACCATCAAAATCGGACTGTCAATAGGTCATGTTTGACTGAGTGTCACTTGCGATCCAAAGCAGCTAGAACGTTGTGCTTGGTGCCAAACGAATCGTCATGACATGGGCTTTTGTTTGCCGCATAAGTATTACTGTTTCGCTGTTTCGTTCTCTAACCACGACATCGAATGTGAAAAAATCCGCAAAAAAATTTCATGGTGAAGTTAACTAAATTAGATTTTTCTCGAAAATAGAAAAAGTTACCCTCGGGATTTTTTTTATATTTTATAGCCCTGTGAATTGCGCTTCTAACGGTGTATAGAAAGTGACAAAAACGCATGCCTCTGCATATCAAATTTCCACTCAAAGTTCAAAGATAACCAAAAATTCGCTTATTTACCACTATTTAAGCATGTATGTATGTATGTATGTATGTATGTATGTATGTATGTATGTATGTATGTATGTATGTATGTATGTATGTATTGCAATATATCACAAATTCTTCAGTATGTATGTATGTATGTATAATTATGCTTAGTAGGAAGTTGATTCATTAGAAACTGATAATGAATTTCATAGTGAGAAATGACCAAACTAAGCTACATCAATGACGTATCCAGGATTTTGCTAAAGGGGGGTTGTAAATTATTGAAGTTGCCTGGTTGGGCCCCTGCCCAACAAGGGCGAGAAAATTTTGAGAAACTAGCCTTCTAAAAATGGCTTTTAAAAGATATTCTGATCATAAAATAGACAGTTTTAGATCATGGTTAGACAGTTTGTGTACATAATTCCTTCATTTCTCTGATTTTTAGTCAATTTTCCTTCCTACCTCCGCCGCAAAGGTGGGTGTACCCACCCTACACCCCCTGGATATGTCACTGAACTACGTATCAGTCAAGGATCACTTATCAGATCACCCATTTCTGTTGCGCCACAATTCGTTTTCAACATTGACATGGTTGTGATCATTTATGTAAGCATCACGGCGGATGTAAATGTACTCATCAGTATCTTGGGACTGTTCAATGTCAAGTTGCTCATCTTCATTTTCAGGAACTAAAAGATAACACAAGACAATGAAGAAAATTTGCTGCATCCCTATTACTCTGAGTACGCTGTCGCTTTTGTGCAGGTCCTCTTGGCCTGGTAGCTGTGCCATCACTGCGTGCTTTGCATGCTTTGCGTGAAAAGTAGGACATAATTTGTTGCTCCATAAGGTACTCGTTTGGCTGGAATCGAAGTTAAGCTGCAACAGTGTACATGAACATGAATGTAATAATTAGGATTAGGTTTCAGTTCATGTCCTAACCACTAGAATCCCGAACATAAGGCATTTCCTTTGCCCCTTCATTCGGTCTGAACGACCTTCATCAAACTTCTCATCCAGCCAAGCCACCTGGTTCGAGTTAAAGCGAATGTTTGGTGAAGATTCACGCAGAGCCCAGCCTGGTTCTAACGGCTTACATCCTGCGATGCATTGACTATTGATCGCTTCTTCAGTATCAACCTCCCTTTCGAGTTGTTGATGGATGTCATTTGAACTTGTAAAAATATTCTCAAGATTCTTCTGATGCATTTGCTGAGCCACATCCTGCATTGTTTGTCGCTCTGGAATCATCTGATGGGTACCAGTGATGAGGTGTCTGATGAGATTTCCGTAAAACTGGTATGTTTGACTGCACCCTTCTTCAGGGCAATCAAAAAGTTCGTTTTCGTTCGCAGTCTCGAAAACCACTGTTTTGTCAACTTCCATTTCATCATCATCATCATCAGACTCATCAGTGCTTTGAACACGCTGCTGGGACAATTGGACTTGATCAGGTTGTGCCAGTGTCGGGTCTTCAATGTCGCTTTCTGGATCAAGCACGCCTTGATCATTTTCTGCTTTTGCCACAGTTACCATAGTTATCTAGGTTCTATAATGAGCTTTGCTTCAAATCGTTCATGTGACTTTAAAGTTTTTCTCATCTATGGATGCCTTGTTTCTGCAATATGCAGTAATCAAAACGCCAAATCTCACTTATTCATTCACAGTGAACCAATGGTTTTGGAAGTCACCAGTTCAAGTTCCTCAGCTACAGCCTATGTTTATTTACAAGAACATGTCGGATTATACTGCCAGGGCAAAGATCACATCAAAATGTAAGTTCTATGCAATGTGCACATACAGATTATATACAAATCAATCATTTCTACACAGGTCAACATATCGTTTCAATACTGACTGGGTCAGCTCATTGGGCTGGAGTATCATTTTGGCAGCATAAAGCATACATTACTCTAGAAGGCACAGAAGGAAGAGGAAATGCTCTGAGTCTGAGGGAGGCTGTCACTGGACTGCCATACTATATTTTACCATCATCAAACCACACCGCTACACTTGATGACATACATACATACATACATACATACATACATACATACATACATACATACATACATACATACATACATACTGAAAGAGAAGTGGAGACTTTACTAGTAGATCTGGTATAACAACACACACACTCTCGGACGCACGCACACAACCACTCGATAGCACGATACTACAAACACTCACTCAAAACTGTCAAATTCTTCATCACTCCCCTTTGGACAAGTGTCGACTGGCCGCCGCTGTGCCTGACAATCGGGGAATGAACGAATGAGCGAGAACCGCTCCGCCTCTGTTGACTCCGCATCTCCAGTAAGTTGCTCCGCACTGACACCGTGCTGACTTGATCGCTTACGCGCCGCGTTTCGGCCTTTCTGTGCCTTGGCGTTCATCTGACGTCTTGTAACCGGTAGAATAGCCTTCCATCTCTTGTCCAACGAATTCAAATGAAACATTATTCTTCTCCTCCGTCTTCTCAGACTCTTCCTCCTCTTCATCCTCATTCTCCTCCTCATCCTCTTTCGTTTCTTCCTCCCACCTCTCATCGTCTCACATCTCACCATCCTTCTTCTCTTCCTTCCTCTTCTCTTAACATTCCACTTTCCTCTCATTACCTCACTCTTTATCTTCCTCCTCATAACTCTCTTCACTCCATTTCTTCTCTTCATCCTCTTCACCCTTCTTCCTCTAAACATCTCTGCTCCTTCCTCTTCGACTTTCTCTTCCTCTTCTTTCCTTCTCACTCTCTTTACCTTTCTTCTTCCGCCTTCCTCTCTTCTAGCCATCTCAAAAAGTACAGGACCACCCATAACTGAACGCATTTGCGAAGAATCACCAACGGAACCACACTGGATGTCCTGAAGAGTATTCACGAACAAAGCCGAATCATCAGTGTCGGCAGAGGCCACATCGATGGGATCGTCCACGTGTGCCCCAATAAGCGCGCTTGGAAGAGATGCCAACTGCAAAGGATCAACAACGGAACCACACTTGTCACCAAGAAAAACTGATTCTTTCGCTGGTAAAATAGGAGCATCTTCAACCAAAACAATCTCTTTCTCTTCCTTCTCCTTATCACCTTTCTCCTCCCTATTCCTCTCTTCATCCTTCTCATTTTTCTTCACTTCATCCTTGTCCTGCTCATCCACACTTTTCTCGTTACTTTCGCCTTCTCCTTGTCTTTCTCCTCGACTTCCTTCACTACTTCTTACACCTTTGACGGGAGTTTTGCTGAACTGAGACTGGTATCTGTCAAGCACACGGTTAAGACGTTTGTTGAAATCGATCCACCACTCTCTGTCACGCTGACGTTGTTCTTCATCCCAACGGAGACGTTCCTCATACAGCCGCTGTCGTTCGAGACGTGCTTCATGCAGCCGCTTGCGATCACGCTGGCGCTGTTCGGTCTGCCACTCTTGGTAACGCTGCTGTTGGTCGAGCTGCCATCGCCGATACTGCTCGCGATCACGCTGGTTTTGTTCTTGTAGAAGTCGGTGGCAGTCACGAAATGTAGTGGACATGTGAGCATCAACTGGTGGCCACATCTGTGCCTGATGATCACGATCCAAAGCAAACTTGATCTCGAGATGTGGAAACGGGAGAAACTGAGTAGTAGAACTTGAATGAAGGCAGGCTGGCAGGCTCCCGGGTCTGTTCGGCACCAATGAAAGAGAAGTGGAGACTTTACTAGTAGATCTGGTATAACAACACAACAACACACACACTCTCGGACGCACGCACACAACCACTCGATAGCACGATACTACAAACACTCACGCAAAACTGTCAAATTCTTCAATACATACATACATACATACATACATACATACATGCTTAAATAGTGGTAAATAAGCGAATTTTTGGTTATCTTTGAACTTTGAGTGGAAATTTGATATGCAGAGGCATGCGTTTTTGCCACTTTCTATACACCGTTAGAAGCGCAATTCACAGGGCTATAAAATAAAAAAATATCCCGAGGGTAACTTTTTCTATTTTCGAGAAAAATCTAATTTAGTGAACTTCACCACGAAATTTTTTTGCGGATTTTTTTACATTCGATGTCGTGGTTAGAGAACGAAACAGCGAAACAGTACTAGTTATGCGGCAAACGAAAGCCCATGTCATGACGATTCGTTTGGCACCAAGCACAACGTTCTAGCTGCTTTGGATCGCAAGTGACACTCAGTCAAACATGACCTATTGACAGTCCGATTTTGATGGTTGCCCACCCTGCTTCCGAGGGCTGGCTCTGCCGGACCAGGGCACCTAGAGGGCTGTGCTCTTCAGGTTTAGCACAAGTCATCGTTAGGTACAACTTCCCCAAACCGGAGACCCCAGGGCTAAGTTTTCACGATGGCCGATTTTTCAACTTGCACATAGCAGGGTCGATTCTCTCGCGAACTGACTCTTAACGAATAAAAACCTGAAACCTGGGGTTTTTCAGAGACACATCTACGCTACCAGTATTGAGTGCACACCACAAGGAGGCTGCACAACTAACAAGTAAGAATTGGGGACTTTCTCCATGCTGGTGGAAAGCTCCCAGCATTTACGACCGAACTGCTGTTCAATCCATTAACATGCATTTTGCGAGAAAGTCAACTTAGGATGTTCAAGCAACTTTTTTTCGCGGATCCGGCTGGTATCCAAATATGTTAAAACAGATGTCAAACGAACACCAACGGTGCATGTTCGAACACCAGCGACCCCCTAGAACCGGAGCTGCACCCCCCGAAAGTTGGGTCGGTAGCCCCTTTTCGGCCATTTTCTCGACATTTACTCAAACGATCACCATTCACTCGTTTCTCAAGAGTCTGAACAGGCGTGCACATGGTTGGATAGCCCTGACAGTTGCCTTTCAGATGCTGCACACAGC
>JASANB010003405.1:0-72749 GCA_030248155.1 Sabatieria punctata
TGGTGAGGCAGAGATCAGCACAGCAGATGTTGAATGAGAGATTGAATAGGGACCTGTCTAACCAAAACAGGATCGAACTGGCAAAACGTGAAATCAAACCAATATGTATGACATAAACGTAACAGAAGCATTCAAACAGAAGGCACACAATCAGTTTAAACAAGAAAGAAAGGAAACATAGAGAGAATAGCGACAGAAAACAACAAATCAGTCAGAGCAATCAGTCAATAAGGCAAGTTGAAGCGAAAAGAAGGATGAACGCAGTACACACAGTGAGCAGTCACTTGGCAAATTGATGAATGAAAATACTGTACATACCCAAACAACAAATAAAGCGAACACGTCACACTACACATTTCTACTTGTATTTTGTACTCTACATGTAGAAGTAGAACGAAATTCAAGTGACAGGGTTAGGGTTTATTAGGGTTAAGGTGTTTTTTTTAGTTTTAGGCCACTGGGACTGTGGCATGGAAAGAAAGTAAAGAATGAAAAATAGCTGAAAAGAAGTTTGTTTGTACAAAGCAGTATTGAATACATGACATAACGAAACTCAGTTGACAAACTTACGTTCTGGGTCGAAGGTGGTGGTATCTGGCTTCACTGGTGGTTGGGCCTGAGTTGTGTTTGGTACTCTGCGGTTACGTCGGCGACCGACGGCCGCCTGTGAAGACAGGTGCGTCTGGAATTTCTGGGTGCCAACGGACCACCCAATCAAAAGGCACAATCACAGACTCCGAGCTGGGATCAGTAACCAGGCGTACCAGAGCAGTGCCATTGTCTAGCACTTCGATGACTCGATACAGTCCAAAATAGCATCGATTCAGTTTGCGCCGCTTTCCAGAGTGGGCGCTGGGATTGTAGACGAACACTCGTTCTCCTGCTCGAAGATTGGCAGGTCTCCGATTCTTGTCATACTGAAACTTGCAGGCGTTTTGCGCATTCTGAATGTTTTGCCTGGCTAGTTCCCACGCCTCCGACATAGCTGAAACTAAATCAGTTTTGTAATCATGGTCAACCTGGTAACACGTTCTGGGTGAGTTGAGCATTGTCTCTGTTGGTAGCAGACAATCGCGTCCAAACAACAAAAAGTAAGGCAACTCCTGGGTGGACTCTTGTCGAGAAACTCTGTAAGCAAACAAAACATAGGGGAGATGTTCATCCCACATGGTTGGGTCCTGAGAGCAGTGTTTGGCCAGTAGTGATTTTAGAGTATGATGGAAGCGTTCCACCTTGCCGTCAATTTGAGGGTGGAATGCTGTCGTGTTGATCTTCTTAGTGCCTAGAAGGTTACAGATAGCCAAGAATAGGTTGGACAGAAAATTGGCACCACGATCAGACAATAACTCTGACGGCACACCAAATCGGCACAATCTGAGACACAAAGACACGGGCAATTGTTGCAGCCTCTTGGTTTGGAACAGCAAACACTTCTGGCCAACCTGTAAGGTAGTCAACAAAGGTGACACAGTAGTACCGGTTGCCATTAGCTATGAGTGGGAATTCCATAATATCCACACCTAGCCGATCGAACGGACCACCAACTGGAATTGGTGTCAGAAGTGGTTTGAACTTATGTCCTGGATAATGAGTGGCACAAACAAGGCAACTACGGCAAAACTTGCGCACATCGGCTGCCAGTTGTTTCCAGTAGTAGCGTTTACGCAGCAGGGAGATGATTCGGCGTTCAGAGAAGTGTCATGCAAATATACCTGCATGTGCTTCCTCAATTAGCTTTTGTTGCAAGTCAGCAGGCACCCAGATCAAATGATTAGCAGGATCCTTGAAATCAAACCGCACAAGAATACCATCTGCGATCGCAAATGTTTGATCTTCACTAATGATGAGGTCTTTTAACTTGCTGTCAACAGGCCCATCCAGTTTATAGCGGTAGTAAGGACCACACTCTGAGTCATTCTGCTGCAGCGTGGCAAGGTCACTTGAGTCAGAAATGTTTGGGGGTACAACTGGTAGAGTGTTCACAGTGCAGGCGTGTTGGCCTTCTGGTATTACAGCAGCCTGTGCTGCTGCCTTTCCTCAGGATCAAACACCTCAGTGTACAGATCAGAAACGTTCTGTGGTTCCACCCATGGTCTACTGAGAAAATCAGCTATCAAGTTGGTAAAGCCTGGTTTATACACAATTTTCAAACCTGGGCGGTACTCCTGCAACATCATACCCCACTTGGCAATTCGCATGGTTGATCGTTTTGACTTGAAGAGAGACTCCAGGGGAGATGGTCAGTGTACACAGTACAATCAGCACCATAGATGTAATAACGGAAAACCTCACAGGCGAAGACAATGGATAGTGCTTCTCTGGCAGCTATAGAGTAGTTCTTTTCATACGGCTTTAGCCCGCGACTTGCAAAGTGAACTGGATGCAAAAATCCATCAGGTTGCAGTTGCATGAGCACACAGCCAAGACAAAGTCTGACGGATCACAGTGAACTACCCAAGGCTTCTTGTAATCAGGATAGGCCAGCACAGGAGGTGTTGTGAGGCAATCTTTCAGATCGTCAAATGCACTCTGTGCATTGCTGACTCTCCATTCAGCCAGAAACTGTCGTTTTGCAACAGGAACATCGGTCTTCTTCAGTAGAGCAAATAGAGGTGAGGCACGCTCAGCAAATTTGCGAATGAATCGTCGGAAGAAGCTGACAAATCCAAGGAAAGAGTGGAGTTGCTTGAACGTGGTGGGGATGGCCAGTTCTTGACTGCTTCTGTTTTCTCAGCTGCTTCAGCCATGCTTCAGCCAATTCTTGCTAATGACATGTCCCAGATAGGATGTTTTCGTTTTAGCAAAACAGCACTTTGAGGGTTTCAGTTTGAATCCCGCGCATCTGAGGCGTTCAAAGACCAACTGCAAATGGTGCATATGCTGCTGAAACGTCTCACTTGCAATCAGAACATCATCGATGTAACAGTGCACAAAGGGTTTTGAGCCGACATTGAGAGGCTGTAGCACCTTGTTCATCAAACGTTGAAAGGTAGAACTAGCTCCTGTTAGTCCATAGGGCATGTATCTGAAATAGTAGCTGCCACAAAAGGTTGCGAAAGTTGTCTTGAGCTGATCATCTTCTGCAACAGGTACCTGAAGTAAACCAGATAGCAGGTCCAGACATGTGAAGTACTGACAGCCTTTGAGACTGTCAGACTGTCAAAGACATAATCTAGTCGTGGCATTGGGTAACGATCTTTCTGTGTCGATGAGTTTAGATTCCTGTAGTCTATGGCCATCCTGTAGTTGCCATCCTTCTTTCGGACTAGAACTATCGGACTGCTGTATGGTCCCTCTGCTGGTTCAATTATGCCAAGGGCTAGCCAGTCCGCGACTTGTTGCGCCACAATGTCTCGCAGCACAAAAGGTAGTCGACGCGCTGCCTCAAAAACTGGAGGTGCATCGCCTGTCGGAATCTTGTTAGTGATCTCTGTTGTGTGACCAACATCTAGATCATGCACACTGAACACTTCATGGTGAAGTAACAAAAATTCTTGCAGCAACTGTTGCTCCTGATCTGACAGCTGCTGAGAAAATCCAGTGAGATTTCCTCTGAGCAACGCCTGTCTGTTCTCAGCTGACATCGGTGTCACATTTGTTGTGTTCACTGTTGCATGTTTTGCCAAGTCAAGTTCTGACGAATCAGCCACCACTTTGTCTATTAGATACAATGTGCCTAACTTGGTACCAGCGGGCATTTTGAGAGATACTCCTTGCCCATTCTCCAAGCTGACTTGAAACTTCATCGAATCGTGACAAACCTGATTTGGAATGCCCAACCCAAACTCTTGCTGCACCTTGTCTGATGGTTTGAACAGCCATTGCTTACTTGCTTAGCAACCGATGCTGGACTAACCTGTTCTTCTGAGGTAGTTGAGATGCGACAAATACAAGCACAAATTTGGCTGTATGACCGCTGAGATGTACGCTTGTGTCCAACACAACCGTTTGCTGAGAGGGGAAGATTGATAGGTGGTCCAAACTCCGTTTGTAAGGACACACCTTTTGGGACAAAGATACTGATTCCTAACGCATCCATGAAATCACTACATACCCAACAACAGTGGTACATCGCGTTCTGGGTTTTCGACTAAGGCCACTTCAAGCTCAAAAGCTCCTTCAAGCTGCAGAGGTGAGCCATCGTAATTGAACAATGTCACGTCCGGTTTTCTGAGCTTCCTGTCAATCACTTCTCGAGTCCAGCGATTCTGAGCTGAGATGCGTTCCAATGCAGAAAAGGCGATAACAGAACATTGCCCTCCAGAATCGACTTTCGCATGCATTTCTACATTGCACACATTAGAACGCACAAACATATGCGGACCTGTGTTAATGTAAGGAGATATGCTGTCTGAGCCGTTTGAATTCTGTCCAATGAAAATTAGACCGTTAGAAGCATGAGAAACGTTGTCATCTGCTGCCAGACTATTTGTAATCTGAGCTCGCCACTGGTTTTCTAGCATTGGGTCCAGATGAACAGTTTCTTGGCCAACCCTACCTGAATAGCTTTGTTGTTGCACTGGTGGGGGTCGGGATTGCCATCGGGTGCCACTGCCACGATTAGACTCCATTCTTGACTGACTGGTGGGCGGGTTAGTCATTTGCCGGTACACAGGGTCTTGAGGTCTATGCTGACTTGAAGAAGTATGGTTGACTGCCGCGTTGAGCCTGAGAACTAGAACGGCACTGATTAACATAATGCCTGGGTGGATTTGGCAAATGCGGATGATTAGGACAGATGGGTGGCAACGGCCGCGACCCCTGATTAAAACGTCCTCTTCCAGCAGTGAAGGACTGATAACCACGCCCAGAATAAGCAGTTGATTGCTGTTCCACGTCTTTGGAAGTTGTACTCACTCTTTGAGATCTCTGAAACTCATAAGACTTGTCCAGAAACTTCGACCTGTACTCTTTTATCTGTTGACTGAAGGCTTCTTTCTCCTTCAGAAAGGAGACAGTTTGCTGAAAAGACCAGTCTGCCTTTACGTCAGCTTTGAACCGCACCCAGTTGTCAGTAAGACCAGCCAAAAATCGACCTTTGATCCACATGTCAAATGAAGCTACGCTCACGTCTGGTCCGAATGCAGGTCGCGCTTTGTGAGCCACAGACAACAACTTATCTGCAAAATCTGCAATAGACTGCGCTTATACCTACCTGCATTCTTCAGCACGCTGTAGATAGATTTGTGGCGAGATAGCCGGTACAAAGCGATCGGTCAGTTTCTCAACCAGCTGTTGGTATGACGTGGCAGAGCCAAACTCACGCAGAAGATCAAAGTACAGTGTAGGAGGCGGATGGATGGATGGATTAAGGATGCGATGAGTTGTTGGTACCTCTCGGCATCCGACCAGTTGACTATGAGCTCAGCAAAATGTGTATGCCAAGCTTTGAATTCCTGGTCGTTAGAGCCTGAAAATTTGTTAATGTTTTGCGCCACAAACAGACGGTTCTTGGCCGCATTTTGGCTGTGTATTAGTGTAAGGCAGTTGCAAAGACGGCGCTTTGGTCGGTCCGCTGTTCTTGAGCTGAATCACCACCCCAGAATGGTTGTAACGGCGGTGGCTTCGGCACCGTGCTCTGAGCTATTGGCGCCGGGGTGTTGGTGTGAAAAACCGGCACGTCATGCAAAAGCGTTGGAAACAAAGAACTCGCGGGCGTGCCTGCGACCATTTCAGTTGGCCGCCTATCCAGCATGAAGCGCACCACCTGTTTGTGGGCGGCAGCGGCGTCTCTAACAGCAGCCAATTCCGCTTCTTTAGATACTGCCAACTCTCGTTGTAATTGCGCAACTTAATCGTCAAAAGCGGAACAGACATCCTCTAAATCGCTTACCTTGTTCTGCAAGTCGGCACACTGGTTCTCTGCCGTCTGAAGCTGAGCAGCTAACTGCTTGCCGCGAGCAGTTGAATCCGTAAACGCAGCACGTAGCCGCATTATTTCTTGGTAGGCAGACGAGCAGTAACAGAGTGCCATATCCTTTGTCATGTTTGTGACGTCTGGAGCTTTATCGAACGTTGTAGACTTAGACATTCTGATGCGACAAAACAGGGATGTAGGAAGTACTTAGGCACAAACGTAAACGTGAGAAGAACAGGACAAAATAACCAACAAATGTAGAATAACGGCACTACAGTACAGTAGTACAAACCGTAGGAACGAACGAACAAAACAGAATGAAATAATGACAAATGCACGGCACTGCAACACAACAAATGAAACGGTCAGACAACAAGATAACACGTTCGATAAAGAAATATAGGACAGTAAAAGCAAATAAACGTGCAAAAAACTTTGGCGCAGCAATCTAAGTTCCCGACAGACATGGGCAAAGGGGGGGGGCTGGCTCTGGCAGGCTCTGACCTACCCCCCATCAGCTGGCCGCTACCCCCCATCAGAAATTTTTGGGAATAATTTTGTATAGAAAATTATGATAAATATATGCCTGGATTAGGTGTAAATGAGCTCAGAATACCTTATTTTAACTTATTTTAATGAAAAATAAGCCAAAAACCCTTGATTTTAGCCAAAAATTGGACTTTTTGGCTTACCACCCCTCAGCCCCCCTCAGACGCTCCTACCCCCATCAGCCCCCCTCAGGAATTGAAAATTCTACCCCCCCAATAGCCGAAATGCTAGCCCATGTCTGGTTCCCGAGACCTCGATCGGCAACAAGCAAAACGAGAGAAAGTGAAATTTAGATTAGATTGAAATAGGAGAGATGTTTTGGAGAAATTTAGATTTTAGTAGTAAAGACAACCGAGATCTCGGTGGAACCTCCATTTTGTAAGGAACACCAGCCGGCAGCGGGTTCCACAGCTACGCCAGCTGGCCAGGGCCACTGAGCTACTGATAAGAGCGCAACGAAACGAAATAGCAAGAAGAATACAGACTAACCTTTATACACAGTTTTAATCCAAAATGATTACTATTAGAGCAACGGGACCAAAATGATTCATACACCCTTCACATTAAAACTACCACGTTCCAGCTCTCGCCACTCGGCACACTCTGCTCCGTTCTATTGATTGGGTTTTAGCCGCCACGCTATTGGCTGGCGCCGGTCTAGGCCACACCACACCACACCCTAATTATGTAACGGCAGAAAGTCTATCTCTACAAAGAGTAAATCATCTAATCTATCTCCCCTAAGAAGTTTGGCAAAGTTCAGTGGTTCACTTCCCCAAAAAGCCTCGAACTTTCAGTTGACTACACCCCAGTCAGGGATGAATATTTTTTCGAAAAAATCTCGGCCTGTTTTTTTCTGTTTTTTTTCTGTTTTTTTTTTCCAAAATCGCGGAAAAAACTCCAGCTCAAGTTCTGAGTGCCCTAGCCTGGTTTTATGATTCCTAACGCTTTCTGGCGCCTTTCTGAGTGTTCTGAGAACAGAAATACACGTCTTACATAGATATAAACAGGCAACAATCAGTCACTGACACGTTCCGTCAATAAACGCCATCATAGGCAAATTTTCTTGCAGTAGTTTGACTTTTTGTTTAGATTGCCAATATTGGTGTTTTCTGTTGTTTGTGTAACAGTTTTGAGCATACATGTAACAGGGGGTCTGCAGGATCTGCCCCCACGCCACTTGGCCAGACCCCACCCCGGATGGAACCCCCGAGACGATTTTTCCAACCCCCCTCCGATTTTTCTGGAAAGTAATTTTTTGAGCAAATTTCTGCAATTTCAAACACAAAAATTCTCAAAATCGCCCGCAAAACAGCAGTTTTTAGGTGTATTTCAGCCCAAATAAGCGTTTTTTGACGATTTTTAGCCCAAAAATTTCGATTTTTTCGATGTTTGAGCGTTTTTTTAGTGTCCAACCCACTCCCAAAGTTTGCGCTCAGACCCCCCGGCCGGCGCCAGACCCCAACCCCCTCCCCTTCGGCGGATGCCCTGTTACATGTATGTTTTTGAGTCAGTCTGGCCTATTATACATGGCAAAAGTCCATTTTTTAACTGAAAAATGACATAAATTAGGTCTGAAGAACAAGGGTCGATCTTCTCGCGAACTGACTCTTAAGGGGCCGTCCATCAACGACGTCTTTCCAGGAGGGGGGGGGTCGGCTGAAATGCGACGATAGACGACGCACCAGGAGTGGGAGGGGTTAGCAAAAAACGACGTCGCTTTTTTCGGAATTTTAGCATACTTGGATTGCATTATTTTCCAGTTAAGTATATTCTGGCAAACGTTTCTACATACAGAAAAGCTTCCCAGCGTGGTTGTTGGGATTTATTCTATTGATTGTACAGTATGGTAACAAGAAAACGATACAGTGCTGTATGTACTGCTCTTTTATCGGGGGGGGGGGGGTAAACCGGAAACGACGTCGATTTTGGGGGAAGGAGGGTCCGAAAAATCGGGATTTTGGAACGACGTCGTTTATGGACGTCCCCTAAGATGCATTTTGCGAGAAAGTCAACTTTAGGGAGCAAGCAGGGTCATCTCACGGATCTGGCTAATATTAATATTTGTTAAAACAGAGCACAGTCGAAGGCCAATGGTGCATGCCCGGCCACCAGAAACCCCCTGGAGAGCCGGCACAGTTGGTGTAGTGGTTTAGGCCGCATGGCCACTGTGCGCGACGTCGTGCGCTCATCCTCTCGGCGCGGCAAGTTTCTTGCCGCAAAGAGTTGGTCGTCGGAATAAAGCTCCACCCAGGCCACCGAAAGCTGGTGACAGCTAGTAGGTAAAATGGGAACCGACTGGATCTGCCGTTGCACCGAAGCCACTCCACAAAGCATGCCGCGTTGGGAAGAAGATCTACGATGTCGGAAGCTGTCTGAGAAACCAACTATGCCGGGAGCCCTCTGGCATATGGGGCACCGGCGGGCGGCCGTCGGGAGCTGTCAGTATCATGGCATCGACACGCCGGCCGCCCTCCTGGTGACCGGCGCCCGGCAGCATGGCTAGGAGTGGCTGGCAGTGAAAGGAGGGCAACGTCCGAGATGACGAATCACGGGGGTAGCGGAATGGACCTCGAGTCTGATCGCAGGCCGTAAGGCCCCCCGCATATCGGATCGGATCGGAACCCCCTGGAGCCGGAGCTACACCCCCTCAAAGTTGGATGGGCAGCAATTTTCGCGCTCACTTTCACGTGTCTGACAGTCTCCATTCAAACGGTCACGCCTCATTCGTTTCTTAAGCTAGGATCCCGACTTGCATTTGCTTTTGTAGCTGCTCCAATGGCCTTTCATTTTCTTGTACTCCCGTTTGCAGATCATAGCTGGTTAGCGAGATATTCTCTGAAAACTACGAAATTTCCGCAAGATGCCACTCCGTTTTTTGTCCAAAAATCTTTATAACTTTTTATGCAAAGGCCAAGGTAATGTTTTAACGCAGGCTTATTTAGCTGTTGATGCATTTTGCGAGAAAGTCAGCTTTGAGGGGGCAAGCAGGGTCATCTCACGGATCCGGCTGATATTTATATCTCTTAAATAGAGCACAGTCGAAGACCAACGGTGCATGCCTGGCCACCGGCAACCACCTAGAACCGGAGCTACACCCCCTCAAAGTTGGGTCGGCAGCAATTTTCGGGCTCATTTTCACGTGTCTGACAGTCTCCATTCAAACGATCACCCTTCATTCGTTTCGTAAGCTAGGATCCCGACTCGCATATGGTTTTGTAGCTGTTCCAATGGTCTTTCATATTCTGGTACTCCCAATTCCAGAACATAGCCAGTTAGCGAGATATTCACCGAGAACTACGAAATTGCCGCAAAATGCCACTCCGGTTTTGTCGAAAAATCTTTATAATTTTTGGGCAAAGGCCCTGCTAAGCTAATGTTTTAACAAAAGTTAGGCATGAGTTGGGCTGTTTATGCCTCTCAAAGGTGTTCGAAAATATTTTTAGGCTTTCAACGCTTAATGGTTAGCATACTGTTAGATGCAATTTTGTGTGCTGAGTTCGAAAATGCATTCAGTTTTGCTAGATTCGCTCTGGATCGGGAGAAATTGGCGTTCAAAGATGTGACCGACAGTATTCCTTGTGTGACACTACTCGCTAGCATGACCATAAACCGCGGTACAAAGCAGTTTCTCTTATGTAGTTTTTGCTGCTGATTCCGAAAATAACAATACAAACTTTTAGCAGAATGCGTAATGAAATTCAATTGCACAAGCTCAATTTAGACTTTGGTGGACAGGCTAAGTGCCAGCCAGTTAATGGCCACTTTAGTAAGTAAGTGAGTAAAGTTTATTGAAATACAGATCGTCCGCAACTGTGCTTTGCTTTAGTATGAGAGGGGCTGGGCCGATCTCCGGCTCTAATTCTCCCCCCCCCCAAAATGTTCCATCCCGGAAATAACTGTTAGGGAGATAGATTAGATATTTACTCTTGTAGGAGATAGACTTTCTGCCGTTACATAATTAGGGTGTGGGTGTGTGGTCTAGACCGGCGCCAGCCAATAGCGTGGCGGCTAAAACCCAATCAATAGAACGGAGCAGAGTGTGCCGAGTGGCGAGAGCTGGAACGTGGTAGTTTTAATGTGAAGGGTGTATGAATCATTTTGGGCCCGTTGCTCTAATAGTAATCATTTTGGATTAAAACTGTGTATAAAGGTTAGTCTGTATTCTTCTTGCTATTTCGTTTCGTTGCGCTCTTATCAGTAGCTCAGTGGCCCTGGCCAGCTGGCGTAGCTGTGGAACCCGCTGCCGGCTGGTGGTTCCTTACAAAAGGGAGGTGCCACCGAGCTCTGGGTGGGCGTGACTACTAAAATCTAAAGTTCTCCAAAACATCTCTCCTATTTCAATCTAATCTAAATTTCACTTTCTCTCGTTTTGCTTGTTGCCGATCGAGGTCTCGGGAACCAGACATGGGCTAGCATTTCGGCTATTGGGGGGGTAGAATTTTCAATTCCTGAGGGGGGCTGATGGGGGTAGGAGCGTCTGAGGGGGGGCTGAGGGGTGGTAAGCCAAAAAGTCCAATTTTTGGCTAAAATCAAGGGTTTTTGGCTTATTTTTCATTAAAATAAGTTAAAATAAGGTATTCTGAGCTCATTTACACCTAATCCAGGCATATATTTATCATAATTTTCTATACAAAATTATTCCCAAAAATTTCTGATGGGGGGTAGCGGCCAGCTGATGGGGGGTAGGTCAGAGCCTGCCAGAGCCAGCCCCCCCCCTTTGCCCATGTCTGTCGGGAACTTAGATTGCTGCGCCAAAGTTTTTTGCACGTTTATTTGCTTTTACTGTCCTATATTTCTTTATCGAACGTGTTATCTTGTTGTCTGACCGTTTCATTTGTTGTGTTGCAGTGCCGTGCATTTGTCATTATTTCATTCTGTTTTGTTCGTTCGTTCCTACGGTTTGTACTACTGTACTGTAGTGCCGTTATTCTACATTTGTTGGTTATTTTGTCCTGTTCTTCTCACGTTTACGTTTGTGCCTAAGTACTTCCTACATCCCTGTTTTGTCGCATCAGAATGTCTAAGTCTACAACGTTCGATAAAGCTCCAGACGTCACAAACATGACAAAGGATATGGCACTCTGTTACTGCTCGTCTGCCTACCAAGAAATAATGCGGCTACGTGCTGCGTTTACGGATTCAACTGCTCGCGGCAAGCAGTTAGCTGCTCAGCTTCAGACGGCAGAGAACCAGTGTGCCGACTTGCAGAACAAGGTAAGCGATTTAGAGGATGTCTGTTCCGCTTTTGACGATTAAGTTGCGCAATTACAACGAGAGTTGGCAGTATCTAAAGAAGCGGAATTGGCTGCTGTTAGAGACGCCGCTGCCGCCCACAAACAGGTGGTGCGCTTCATGCTGGATAGGCGGCCAACTGAAATGGTCGCAGGCACGCCCGCGAGTTCTTTGTTTCCAACGCTTTTGCATGACGTGCCGGTTTTTCACACCAACACCCCGGCGCCAATAGCTCAGAGCACGGTGCCGAAGCCACCGCCGTTACAACCATTCTGGGGTGGTGATTCAGCTCAAGAACAGCGGACCGACCAAAGCGCCGTCTTTGCAACTGCCTTACACTAATACACAGCCAAAATGCGGCCAAGAACCGTCTGTTTGTGGCGCAAAACATTAACAAATTTTCAGGCTCTAACGACCAGGAATTCAAAGCTTGGCATACACATTTTGCTGAGCTCATAGTCAACTGGTCGGATGCCGAGAGGTACCAACAACTCATCGCATCCTTAATCCATCCATCCATCCGCCTCCTACACTGTACTTTGATCTTCTGCGTGAGTTTGGCTCTGCCACGTCATACCAACAGCTGGTTGAGAAACTGACCGATCGCTTTGTACCGGCTATCTCGCCACAAATCTATCTACAGCGTGCTGAAGAATGCAGGTAGGTATAAGCGCAGTCTATTGCAGATTTTGCAGATAAGTTGTTGTCTGTGGCTCACAAAGCGCGACCTGCATTCGGACCAGACGTGAGCGTAGCTTCATTTGACATGTGGATCAAAGGTCGATTTTTGGCTGGTCTTACTGACAACTGGGTGCGGTTCAAAGCTGACGTAAAGGCAGACTGGTCTTTTCAGCAAACTGTCTCCTTTCTGAAGGAGAAAGAAGCCTTCAGTCAACAGATAAAAGAGTACAGGTCGAAGTTTCTGGACAAGTCTTATGAGTTTCAGAGATCTCAAAGAGTGAGTACAACTTCCAAAGACGTGGAACAGCAATCAACTGCTTATTCTGGGCGTGGTTATCAGTCCTTCACTGCTGGAAGAGGACGTTTTAATCAGGGGTCGCGGCCGTTGCCACCCATCTGTCCTAATCATCCGCATTTGCCAAATCCACCCAGGCATTATGTTAATCAGTGCCGTTCTAGTTCTCAGGCTCAACGCGGCAGTCAACCATACTTCTTCAAGTCAGCATAGACCTCAAGACCCTGTGTACCGGCAAATGACTAACCCGCCCACCAGTCAGTCAAGAATGGAGTCTAATCGTGGCAGTGGCACCCGATGGCAATCCCGACCCCCACCAGTGCAACAACAAAGCTATTCAGGTAGGGTTGGCCAAGAAACTGTTCATCTGGACCCAATGCTAGAAAACCAGTGGCGAGCTCAGATTACAAATAGTCTGGCAGCAGATGACAACGTTTCTCATGCTTCTAACGGTCTAATTTTCATTGGACAGAATTCAAACGGCTCAGACAGCATATCTCCTTACATTAACACAGGTCCGCATATGTTTGTGCGTTCTAATGTGTGCAATGTAGAAATGCATGCGAAAGTCGATTCTGGAGGGCAATGTTCTGTTATCGCCTTTTCTGCATTGGAACGCATCTCAGCTCAGAATCGCTGGACTCGAGAAGTGATTGACAGGAAGCTCAGAAAACCGGACGTGACATTGTTCAATTACGATGGCTCACCTCTGCAGCTTGAAGGAGCTTTTGAGCTTGAAGTGGCCTTAGTCGAAAACCCAGAACGCGATGTACCACTGTTGTTGGGTATGTAGTGATTTCATGGATGCGTTAGGAATCAGTATCTTTGTCCCAAAAGGTGTGTCCTTACAAACGGAGTTTGGACCACCTATCAATCTTCCCTCTCAGCAAACGGTTGTGTTGGACACAAGCGTACATCTCAGCGGTCATACAGCCAAATTTGTGCTTGTATTTGTCGCATCTCAACTACCTCAGAAGAACAGGTTAGTCCAGCATCGGTTGCTAAGCAAGTAAGCAATGGCTGTTCAAACCATCAGACAAGGTGCAGCAAGAGTTTGGGTTGGGCATTCCAAATCAGGTTTGTCACGATTCGATGAAGTTTCAAGTCAGCTTGGAGAATGGGCAAGGAGTATCTCTCAAAATGCCCGCTGGTACCAAGTTAGGCACATTGTATCTAATAGACAAAGTGGTGGCTGATTCGTCAGAACTTGACTTGGCAAAACATGCAACAGTGAACACAACAAATGTGACACCGATGTCAGCTGAGAACAGACAGGCGTTGCTCAGAGGAAATCTCACTGGATTTTCTCAGCAGCTGTCAGATCAGGAGCAACAGTTGCTGCAAGAATTTTTGTTACTTCACCATGAAGTGTTCAGTGTGCATGATCTAGATGTTGGTCACACAACAGAGATCACTAACAAGATTCCGACAGGCGATGCACCTCCAGTTTTTGAGGCAGCGCGTCGACTACCTTTTGTGCTGCGAGACATTGTGGCGCAACAAGTCGCGGACTGGCTAGCCCTTGGCATAATTGAACCAGCAGAGGGACCATACAGCAGTCCGATAGTTCTAGTCCGAAAGAAGGATGGCAACTACAGGATGGCCATAGACTACAGGAATCTAAACTCATCGACACAGAAAGATCGTTACCCAATGCCACGACTAGATTATGTCTTTGACAGTCTGACAGTCTCAAAGGCTGTCAGTACTTCACATGTCTGGACCTGCTATCTGGTTTACTTCAGGTACCTGTTGCAGAAGATGATCAGCTCAAGACAACTTTCGCAACCTTTTGTGGCAGCTACTATTTCAGATACATGCCCTATGGACTAACAGGAGCTAGTTCTACCTTTCAACGTTTGATGAACAAGGTGCTACAGCCTCTCAATGTCGGCTCAAAACCCTTTGTGCACTGTTACATCGATGATGTTCTGATTGCAAGTGAGACGTTTCAGCAGCATATGCACCATTTGCAGTTGGTCTTTGAACGCCTCAGATGCGCGGGATTCAAACTGAAACCCTCAAAGTGCTGTTTTGCTAAAACGAAAACATCCTATCTGGGACATGTCATTAGCAAGAATTGGCTGAAGCATGGCTGAAGCAGCTGAGAAAACAGAAGCAGTCAAGAACTGGCCATCCCCACCACGTTCAAGCAACTCCACTCTTTCCTTGGATTTGTCAGCTTCTTCCGACGATTCATTCGCAAATTTGCTGAGCGTGCCTCACCTCTATTTGCTCTACTGAAGAAGACCGATGTTCCTGTTGCAAAACGACAGTTTCTGGCTGAATGGAGAGTCAGCAATGCACAGAGTGCATTTGACGATCTGAAAGATTGCCTCACAACACCTCCTGTGCTGGCCTATCCTGATTACAAGAAGCCTTGGGTAGTTCACTGTGATCCGTCAGACTTTGTCTTGGCTGTGTGCTCATGCAACTGCAACCTGATGGATTTTTGCATCCAGTTCACTTTGCAAGTCGCGGGCTAAAGCCGTATGAAAAGAACTACTCTATAGCTGCCAGAGAAGCACTATCCATTGTCTTCGCCTGTGAGGTTTTCCGTTATTACATCTATGGTGCTGATTGTACTGTGTACACTGACCATCTCCCCCTGGAGTCTCTCTTCAAGTCAAAACGATCAACCATGCGAATTGCCAAGTGGGGTATGATGTTGCAGGAGTACCGCCCAGGTTTGAAAATTGTGTATAAACCAGGCTTTACCAACTTGATAGCTGATTTTCTCAGTAGACCATGGGTGGAACCACAGAACGTTTCTGATCTGTACACTGAGGTGTTTGATCCTGAGGGAAAGGCAGCAGCACAGGCTGCTGTTATACCAGAAGGCCAACACGCCTGCACTGTGAACACTCTACCAGTTGTACCCCCAAACATTTCTGACTCAAGTGACCTTGCCACGCTGCAGCAGAATGACTCAGAGTGTGGTCCTTACTACCGCTATAAACTGGATGGGCCTGTTGACAGCAAGTTAAAAGACCTCATCATTAGTGAAGATCAAACATTTGCGATCGCAGATGGTATTCTTGTGCGGTTTGATTTCAAGGATCCTGCTAATCATTTGATCTGGGTGCCTGCTGACTTGCAACAAAAGCTAATTGAGGAAGCACATGCAGGTATATTTGCATGACACTTCTCTGAACGCCGAATCATCTCCCTGCTGCGTAAACGCTACTACTGGAAACAACTGGCAGCCGATGTGCGCAAGTTTTGCCGTAGTTGCCTTGTTTGTGCCACTCATTATCCAGGACATAAGTTCAAACCACTTCTGACACCAATTCCAGTTGGTGGTCCGTTCGATCGGCTAGGTGTGGATATTATGGAATTCCCACTCATAGCTAATGGCAACCGGTACTACTGTGTCACCTTTGTTGACTACCTTACAGGTTGGCCAGAAGTGTTTGCTGTTCCAAACCAAGAGGCTGCAACAATTGCCCGTGTCTTTGTGTCTCAGATTGTGCCGATTTGGTGTGCCGTCAGAGTTATTGTCTGATCGTGGTGCCAATTTTCTGTCCAACCTATTCTTGGCTATCTGTAACCTTCTAGGCACTAAGAAGATCAACACGACAGCATTCCACCCTCAAATTGACGGCAAGGTGGAACGCTTCCATCATACTCTAAAATCACTACTGGCCAAACACTGCTCTCAGGACCCAACCATGTGGGATGAACATCTCCCCTATGTTTTGTTTGCTTACAGAGTTTCTCGACAAGAGTCCACCCAGGAGTTGCCTTACTTTTTGTTGTTTGGACGCGATTGTCTGCTACCAACAGAGACAATGCTCAACTCACCCAGAACGTGTTACCAGGTTGACCATGATTACAAAACTGATTTAGTTTCAGCTATGTCGGAGGCGTGGGAACTAGCCAGGCAAAACATTCAGAATGCGCAAAACGCCTGCAAGTTTCAGTATGACAAGAATCGGAGACCTGCCAATCTTCGAGCAGGAGAACGAGTGTTCGTCTACAATCCCAGCGCCCACTCTGGAAAGCGGCGCAAACTGAATCGATGCTATTTTGGACTGTATCGAGTCATCGAAGTGCTAGACAATGGCACTGCTCTGGTACGCCTGGTTACTGATCCCAGCTCGGAGTCTGTGATTGTGCCTTTTGATTGGGTGGTCCGTTGGCACCCAGAAATTCCAGACGCACCTGTCTTCACAGGCGGCCGTCGGTCGCCGACGTAACCGCAGAGTACCAAACACAACTCAGGCCCAACCACCAGTGAAGCCAGATACCACCACCTTCGACCCAGAACGTAAGTTTGTCAACTGAGTTTCGTTATGTCATGTATTCAATACTGCTTTGTACAAACAAACTTCTTTTCAGCTATTTTTCATTCTTTACTTTCTTTCCATGCCACAGTCCCAGTGGCCTAAAACTAAAAAAACACCTTAACCCTAATAAACCCTAACCCTGTCACTTGAATTTCGTTCTACTTCTACATGTAGAGTACAAAATACAAGTAGAAATGTGTAGTGTGACGTGTTCGCTTTATTTGTTGTTTGGGTATGTACAGTATTTTCATTCATCAATTTGCCAAGTGACTGCTCACTGTGTGTACTGCGTTCATCCTTCTTTTCGCTTCAACTTGCCTTATTGACTGATTGCTCTGACTGATTTGTTGTTTTCTGTCGCTATTCTCTCTATGTTTCCTTTCTTTCTTGTTTAAACTGATTGTGTGCCTTCTGTTTGAATGCTTCTGTTACGTTTATGTCATACATATTGGTTTGATTTCACGTTTTGCCAGTTCGATCCTGTTTTGGTTAGACAGGTCCCTATTCAATCTCTCATTCAACATCTGCTGTGCTGATCTCTGCCTCACCACCTACGAACTAAATTTGACTCTGTTGCTGGTCTCACCTAGGGCCCGACCGGATACAAATTTCTACCGGATCCGGATCCGGATCCGGATACGCCCATATCCGGCCGGATCCGGAACCGGATAGGCCGGATATCATTGATATCCGTTTAAAAATTTTTTAGAATGCAATAAACCACATATACATTTCTTTGTTCTATAACAGTTGACTCAAAACAACATCTAATAATTGTAGTTCAAACTATGGTTGGATAATATCGGGTTTTTGCGATGCATGTGATATTGCATATATCATATGCATGCAAAAATGAGATATGTACATATTTTTTGCATATTTGCATATTTTATCACCGCGGCTAGAAATTTATAACTGGACGCTTTCCAAGCATTTTCGAGTTTGGTCGGAATGTCTATGCAATCTTTAGCATTTATTAGGCATACCTATTTTACAGATACAGACCTCATCTGAAAAAAAACAGAAGGGGAAACACAGTTTGGCATGAAAGTTCAGCTCATTTCGTAATTTTTAGATAAAAATGGTTGACATCACAGACTTTTGGCTAAATGATTGTTTGCATGTTCAAATTTGTTCTCTCTAATGTAGTATACTTAGTCGACCTTTTGGTAGACCTGTCCTAGTTTTACAAACTAAAAAATTATGAATTTGAAAAATCTCAGTTGAGATTTCCATTCTTTGCGAGTTGAGTTTAGAGTCTCAAGTCATCTCCATTCTGCAACTGAAAAGAGACGCTTTGATCTCTGTAAAGTACAGATTTACAGTATAAACTTGCCTCAATAATAGTTCGTTTTTTATTTTAGATTTTTTATTTTTAATTAAATGAAAAATTAGCAAAAACAAGGCGACTATCCTAAACATAGAAATCCAGTCTGCTTGGCTGTTTTGTGATGTTCATTGTATCACATTAGTATTATTAATGTATTTTTGTTGAGTTTGTTTTGGCCAAGTCCTAGCCTGCTCGCCTTCTGTAGCTTGGAGTTATCCCCTTCCGAAATGAACTGACCCGAATTTTCAGATGCCAATTTTTAACGTAAATATTTCAAGAACCCTTCATCGGATATTTGCCAAATTTTGCAATTTAACCAATCTTTATATGGACTTAAGAACCTGAAGAGCTCAGCTTTCTCACAAAACCGGTTAAATTTTTACTTTCAGTCTGGCGGATTTTTACTTTCAGTCAAGGTGAAAAATTAGCATTGTCAAAAATGAGGGTGTTATCCTTTGCACAGAAATCAGGGTTATACGAACTACTGGGGTCATGGATTACAATCGCCTCAAGAAATTTCTAACAAGCATTCGGTCGAATGCAATATTTATGTTCAAAATACGTAAAAAATCACGTTTTCTTATCTGTGACTGATATCCGGCATATCCGGCAGGTAATATCCGGATCCGGTACCGGATCCGGATATGGCCATATCCGGCCGGATCCGGATCCGGATCCGGATCCGGATATCCGGTCGGGCCCTAGTCTCACCCTATACTGATTCTACTGTATGTTTGACTGTTTTGGACTGGCTAGACTTCACCACAACCTGGTGCATCAGACTCCGGACCATTCGTGTCCCAGTGCCCTTTGCAATTCCTGCTAGTGGTGACTCTGCTGACTGTCTTGCTGTCGAACTCTACCCTTCTGGATTGTTTCTACTCTTACCAACGAACTGTCAGTGGTCAAATTGTTCTTTTTCGTTTTGGATTGAACTTCCAACCCTTTCGCCTTTGGACTCAAGTTGTTTGGTCCACTGTGCGCTGTGACCGGTTATGGTCATTGGAAGGAAGACTCCCTGTCGCGTTTTCTCTTCAGTTTTACGTCCGGCCCTGACCACTATTTTGTTGGACTTACTTGTGTTTGCTTTCATTGGACAAATGCCAGTTGACTTTCTGTTCCCATGGCCTATTTGACTTATTTTGCCGGCATCTTCCTTTCACCTCGCTCGAGGGCGAGCTCGTTTTCAACGGCCTGGGATGTGTAGAGATAGACTTTCTGCCGTTACATATTATTAGGGTGTGGCCTAGACCGGCGCCAGCCAATAACCGCAGATGGCGGCTAAAACCCAATCAATAGAACGAAGCAGAGTGTGCCGAGTGGCGAGAGCTGGAACGTGGTAGTTTTAATGTGAAGGGTGTATGAATCATTTTGGTCCCGTTGCTCTAATAGTAATCATTTTGGATTAAAACTGTGTATATAAAGGTTAGTCTGTATTCTTCTTGCTATTTCGTTTCGTTGCGCGCTCTTATCAGTAGCTCAGAAGCCGGCTGGCGTACTAATACAGTAGCTGTGGAACCCGCTCCCGGCTGGCGTTCCTTACACTTTTGTTACCAGTTGGGCAACGGGCCCACAAATCGCAAAGACATTGACATATTATGAGGCCCTAAAACACACTTCTCTACTTATCTAAACTACAGGGTGTCTCAAAAAAATGATCACATTTCTTTTTACTGCCATTTCCGCAAATGTTGACCAAATAGGCTGAAATTTGGACTATAGGTGCCAAAATTCGGGGAATTTTATGTGTTGAAGTTTGGTGCACTAGGCTTGACTCATTCCCGAGAAATTTCAAAAAAAGTGAAATTTGTTAAATCAATAGTGAAAGCCGGTCACCGAAAAAATGATCACATCTCTTTTCACTGCCATTTCCGTAAATTTTGACCAAATAAGCTGAAATTTGGATTATAGGTGCCAAAATTCGGGGAATTTTATGTGTTAAAGTTTGGTGCAGTGGGCTTGACTAATTCTCGAGAAATTTGAAAAAAAGTGAAATTTGGTAATTTCAATAGTGAAAGCCGGTCACCGAAAAAACGTTACATTACATTATCGCCTAAACTCTAACAATAGTTTGGAGTTCATGCGTCACCTTTTTACACACGAATTACCCTGAACTTCTGCGTTTACACTCCAAATTTCATCCAATTCCGACAAAAATTAGAAAAGATACAGGAAAAGGAAATGTTTACATTTTTCGTGACCGGCTTTCACTATTGAAATTACCAAATTTCACTTTTTTTGAAATTTCTCGCGAATGAGTCAAGCCTAGTGCACCAAACTTTAACATATAAAATTCCCCGAATTGTGCCACCTATGGTCCAAATTTCAGCCTATTTGGTCAAAATTTGCGGAAATGGCAGTAAAAAGAAATGTGATCATTTTTTCGGTGACCGGCTTGGCTTTCACTATTGAAATTACCAAATTTCACTTTTTTTGAAATTTCTCGGGAATGAGTCAAGCTTAGTGCACCAAACTTTAACACATAAAATTCCCCGAATTTTGGCACCTATGTTCCAAACTTCAGCCTATTTGGTCAAAATTTGCGGAAATGGCAGTAAAAAGAAATGTGATCATTTTTTGAGACACCCTGTATAATAAGGAGGAGGAGGAGGAGGAGGTAAGAAATATTGCATCAGCCCCTAAGTACTCACTTCCTCGACGCATCCCGAGCAGAAGACAACGCCGCCATCTGCAGTCCCCACAGCGGCGAATCCACAGGCCCTCGCAGTCGTTGTAGCCTTTGCACCGCTTGAACTGCGGCTCGGCTTGAGGCTGGAGTAGGCGAGCTCTTGTTGCTTGTGCGTCGATAGCTCGTGCGAAGAACGACTAGAACACACCGGCACGGTGGGAACGCGCAACATCTTTTGCAGCTTACTTTGCAGCCGTCGCACGAAACAACACCGTAGTGGGTGCGCGCACCTCTCTTCCAACACACTAAGCACCTGTTGTAGCGAGCGATGGTCTTTTTCAGCCTCGGCTGCCTAGAATATTATGAGCTTCACTTGATTCAGAATCTTTATTCTCAAGCAAGATTGCTTAGACTGCTTACCTTTCCATCACCAGTATAGATTTTTCCACGTAGCAGCTAGTAAGGAGCCACCAGGGCACCGGTACACGTACATTGTAAATAGACAGTTTAACTGTGCTGTGTATCGGCCTGAAACACACCGGTATCCAGTTCTTTGCTGATCTGATTACAGTCCGCTTTTTTGTAAAAATGCACAGGTTTTCTTATGCACTACAGATCGCCTACATTCGACATGATTAGTGACTGGCCTCACGTCTCACCTGTCTGTTTGTTTTCGGCCACGGTTTAACACTTGCACTTATGAGAGCGCATCCTTTGCTCCAGACTCTTGCCTAATCACCGGTGTGGTCTGGACTGGACCTACTGTTGTTTGTGTATACACATACACATTTACCATACACAAAAATACACATTGTTTTTTCAATGTGTATACACATACACATACACATTGAAAATTCAGATACACATTACCGTACACAAACACTACTCGAAATGTGTATTTTTGCGTATGTGTATTTAAACAGCAAAAGTCGATGAAATTTCGAACAGAATCGTAAAATTAAGATGTTTTTGCTGCAGTAATAAACGGTAGATATCCTGATAAAGCCTTCAAATGGCCTAAGTAACTCGATTTCAAAGCAATCTAAGGTTTAAAGCAACAGGCATTGATAGATTTGGTTTTCCTAGGTACACAAATATACACAAAAATACACATTGTTTTGTTGAATGTGTATGCACAAATTACCATACACATTTGAAGGTAAATGTGCATACACATATAGAAAGAAGTCCTTCTCGAAGAGACGTCTTCTAAAAGAAATTTGAAAAAATAGAAGCCCATCGGCGGTTTTACGGAAAATTCTCTAAATACGTATGTACTTTCAACACGCCGTCCACGTTTTACGTGCCTGTCTCCGTGTTTGTCAAGTTTATGTTGCGTTTGCAACACTAAATCAACACTAAACTGCACCAAACTTGGGCATTAAAACCCAACGCAACGGCCAAAAAACAAGAGAATGTGTGCCCGCCGATCACGTTTAATTTCTGGTCATTACACGCGCGAAATTTTCCGCGAAAACTGGGGCTGCAAATCCTTTTTATCGGCCACCCTCTGGCCCGTTTATGTTTTTTAGACGGGAGACTACCTATTTAGAGGAACCTCGTCGGTCATAATCGCCTGGTGTTTGCAAACGTGGTCCGGTATCTTCAAAGAGTGCCTCCATTCCCAGGTTCCTTTGATTTCATAAGATACTGGATACTGTTGCTAAGTAAATTTATTTGAAATATAATTTAATTATAATTTACTTACCAAATAATTTACCTGTATTAGTAAATTTCTAAAAAATATAATTAAAATTATACTTAAAATTTACTTAAGGCAGAAATTCGCTTTAAATATAATTAAAATTATACTTTACTTGCCAAATAATTTACTTGTATTAGTAAATTTCTAAAAAATATAATTAAAATTATATTTATAATTTACTTAGCAGCAGTAATACTGGAAGGAATGTAGAGACATGGCCGAGGCGCCGCCTCCCGACAGCTTCTGCCGAGTGTGCGATGGACGCAGCTCCGGACTGCACTTCGGCGTTCGCACTTGCGAGGGCTGCAAGGTACTTCACTTCCTTTCCTTTACCTTCTCTACTCAGATCCTAATTCTCCCCATCCCCACCCAACCAGACACACTCAAAAATTGAAAATTTTGCAACCCTACCCCCTCCCGACGTTCGACGTTTCCAGCACAAACCCCCCTAAAAACTACGACGTTTTTGGCTGGTACCCCCCCCCCCCCCCCGCGGCTAAACTTCGTACTGTGTCCGACATAGAAAAATGTACAATAAAAGTTGCATAGTACCGGAGAGTGCTGCATTGGGTACCCGGGTACACTAACCAGCACTTAGCATTTTCCGCAACAAAAATGTGATCCTGTTAGTGTACCCGGTACACTAACTGGCACATAGCGAAAACATGTTGAACTGGTTGTTTTCACGATTTCTGAGCAAAAATGCAGTTTTCCAATCCAGATTACTGTTTCTGCCATGTAAATGAGAGTGGTTGGTCATAGTTTTCATTCTTGTGAGGTTTGCGTCAGTAAAAACGATTGAAAATTAGCAAAAATATACGTAGACCTGCTTTAAAGGTACCGTAGTGTTGAAAATTTTTGACACCCGTGAAATAAAACCTGTCTCCAAATAGTGTACCCCGGGTACACAATCCGGCACTAAGTGCCAGTTAGTGTACCCCGGGTACGCTATCTGGAGGGGTACCCTATGCAGCACTCTCCGGTACTGTAGAACATACATGTAGTTGGGGGGAATGGGGATTTCCCCCAGGCCCGATTTTCGGACAAAATTCCCCCCCAGCCGGATTCTGGGGGGATTTTTTTGAAACCCTATTTTGGGTTTCTAAACCTGCAAACAGGGTTCCAAAAGCCCTGATTAGGGTTTCAGATATCCTGAACAGTGTTTTGGAACCCGAGTTAGGGTTTTAGAAGCCCTAAATAGGGTTCCGGAACCCTAATTTGAGTTACTGAATCCTTAAATAGGGTTCTGGAACCCTAATTTGGGTTACTGAAACCCTAAATAGGGTTCCGGAAGCCGCGTCGTTGGATCAGTGGGTAGCTCGCTGCCTCTGAGTCACGGCGGCCCCTGCATCCCTAGCGGTTGAAGTGGTTCATCCTCTCGGCGCGGCAAGTTTCTTGCTGCAAAGAGTTGGTCGTCGGCACAACGCTCTACCCAGGCCACCGAAAGCTGGTTACAGCGAGTAGGTAAAATGGGAACCAACTGGATCTGCCGTTGCACCGAAGCCGCTCCACAAAGCATGCCGCGTTGGGAAGAACATCTACGATGTCAGAAGCTGTCTGAGAAACCAACTATGCCGGGGAGCCTTCGGCCGTCGGGAGCTGTCAGCATCATGGCATCGACACGCCGGCCGCCCTCCTGGTGACCGGCACCCAGCAGCATGGCTAGGAGTGGCTGGCAGTGAAAGAAGGGCAACGTCCGAGATGATGAATCACGGGGAAGCAAAATGGACCTCGAGTCTGATCGCAGGCTGTAAGGCCCCCCGCACATCGGATCGGATCGGAGGGTTCCGGAACCCTAATCAGGGGTACTGAACCCCTAATTTGGGTTACAGAAACCCTAAATAGGGTTCCGGAACCGTAATTTGGGCTACTGAAACCCTAATTTGGGTTTCTGAAACCCTAAATAGGGTTTCTGGAGGCTCAAAATAGGATTCCGGAACGCTAATTTGGGTTTCAAAATCTCTAAATAAGGTTCCAGAAATGCATTTTAACTGTATTATGCCGAATAAAATTGGGTTCGAATGGGTTTTTTTGCACGTTTTAAAGCAAAATTAGCTTTTTTGCACATTTTAGATAAAAAATAAGGTTTTTCGCATGTTTTAAAGCAAAAATATGGCTTCAAACGGTATTTTTGCACTTCGGACAGGATTTTTACCCGATATTTAGTTCTCAAAACCCTGTTTTGAGCTCAAAAAAAGGTCGCTGAAACCCACTTTTGGACACCAAAAAAGGTCGCTGAAATCTCCTTCGGGCACAGCCCTGAAACCCTATTTTGGATCAGAAAAATCCCCCCAGCCGAAAACCCAGAGCTACGTACATGTATGTATGCTGTAGAAGCTATGAAAAAAGAAGCTTTTTGACTAGCAACTACCATTTTGGCAGTTGGAAACTTGAACTGGGTTGAGTTTTCCTTGTAATATAAAGCTGCGGACAAAATATTCTTAGGCCCTAAAAACGTCAACGTTTTCCGACGTTCAACCAACCATCCCCACCCCCTCTCTCTCTGAACGTCGAAGTTTATGGACGGTCACTAAGGCATATGCTCCTCATCCGGAACTTCGACTTCAACTTTCTTGTCTGAAGTGTAAATACCAGAGAGTCGGGGTCGGATAACGTCTTGGGTAGGAGTCCGGGGATTATGGGCGTAGCGACTGGCCTGTTCTGTCTGTACATATATACGTTACGTACAGTACATGCTGTAGTGAAGTCACTGTACTGTTCTAGAGTGAGTTTGATGTTTCATTGCAAACCCCCTCCCCTAACCCATGACGTCATTTTTGCACAGCCCAAGACTGTTTTCGCTCTATTTCAATTTTTTATCTTGTGCCTAATTTCTAAACTGAGCGTTTTTGCATTTTTACGATGGCTCTACTTCGCAAAATGTTAGTAAGTGCACATTCCCCAAAAAGCAGCGAAGTATAGGAACAGGATTGTTTGCAATTAGTAGGGCGAAAGCAAACCGACTCCATAACAACCGGTTTTTATCAACAGCGGTCGTAAGTAAATGCATGCTCAGGGGTGTTAGGGGCCATCCGTGTAAACTACACCGTACTTGAATTGAATAGTTCTGTTCTCAGACTTGCCTAAGTTATGTAGGTCGCTAAATAGACAAATAGAAGAAAATTGAAGAGAAAGAACTTTCAAACGCCCTGAAGGCTACTGTGAGCTCGATTTTTGGCCGTTTGTTCTGTAATTGGTCTAGAGTTTCTTTTGTAGAAACTGTAGTGGCTGACAAATTTACAGGAAAAACTGTCCGATTGTTGGCTCGCAGCTGTGCAAAATTCTCCGTTCATGTGAGCTGAATGGAAAATTGTTTGTCTACCGGTGCAGCTAATTTCTGATCAACTGCATCGTGTGCCAGGGTGACCCGTTTGATCGTAGCGACCCAGGACCATTTGAACGGAATTCAGTCAAATTTCACACAATTAAAGTGTCAATGGTAGCCTAGAAACCTGTCAGGTTTCAACGTTGTCCAGTGATTAAAAGATCCCTTTCTGTGTGATTTCCTTGATTTTCAAGCGTTACTCTGGCTAAACTGGATTTGCAACGCGAGAGAGCTCAGCAAAAGTGATGAAGAAAGAGAAGGAGAGAAAATTGGTTCAACGCGAGTGTCCATAGTTTGTCGCACCTGAAAACTGCTGCTTTGCGAGGCTGCCACCTTATCGAGGATGGCAGTTGCAGGCGCTGAACGAAGACAATCCCTGTCGTCTAGACCAATCTGTCTGCGGCTTTTGGAAGAGAAAGGTGACGCGATCAGTTATCAGATCGAATTCTCCGGTCTAATCACCTTGGTGTGAAATTTGGTTGAATTCCGTTCACATAGCTACCGACCAAACGTGTAATAGTCAGTGTAATAGTCACTGTATAGTGGTTGCTCTGCATTTCAGTCGTTCTATTTCCGTATGTCTAAACGGGAAGCTGCTGCCGCCCAGAAGTCAGGAGTGAGACAACTGCGTCTGCCGCACTGCAAAAGCAAAAACGGCCTGTGCGAGGTCAACGGTCATTTGCGAAAGAGATGCATGCGATGCCGGTGGAAACGCTGTCGCCAGTTGGGAATGAGTCGTCTCCGTCAGTCACTTTGCCTGCTTTTTAGGGGCACCTCTATAAGCTTGTCTATCTTCTTTAATCCGAGCTAGCAAGGCCAAATCCCCTCACCCCTGCCCATACAGGGGTCTGGCTGGGCGAAACCCCGCCTACCTAGCAAGCAAAACCCCTCCCCAGCCAGGACCTGTTCACATGTATGCCACCGATCAAAGTTTTTCTTACTCAGCTGCATGTAAATCGTGTTCAGGTTCTCGCCGTGGTAGACCAATCGAAGGCGGTGGCCAGCCGCTTGACATGCTGGCGCCAATGGAAGAGCCAACCGAGACGGCCGACCTTACTGAAGCTGCCAGCTCGAGCAGAGCAGATTGGAACGATGGCACCCGGTTCCGGCTGACAGCTGAGCAGAGACAGCGAATCTTGCAGCTGTTCGACGACCCTGAGGGACGAATGGTCATGCAGATACAACGCGCACACGACTTGCGCCGCCACACAACTCTCTAGACCATGCATTGAGATGAAACTATGTATCTCCCAGAACACTATGATACCCATTATTGAAGTTTTTTCAGAATGAGTCCAAAAATTTTGACTATGTACAAGTACCATATTGTACTGCTATTTTACTAGTTGATTTTAATAATTTTCGTTTTACTAATAATTTTACTCGTTTTACTCCTACTATTTTACTACGATTTTACTAGTTATTAGGTGGAGTTTTGCATCAATGATGCCAAAACTATGTGAATAAGTCATGTTGTCCAAATAGTTGCTAAATTTGATCATGATACAAAGTTCTCCAGAACTTTAGAGACACACATGTGTGAAATTTGATTGACAAACGTCAACCTACAATCTTTATTGCAAAATTGATGAACATTTGGACTTGAATTCACCAAAACTAGTAAAATAGTAGTAAAATTCCAATTTTACTATTGACAATCTTTGGTAATTTAATCTTATTTTTACTTTACTATTTGCGCTTAATTTTACTTTTACTATAATTTTACTACTAGTAAAATGCCACTAGTATTACTAATTTTTGTTTTACTATACTATAGGTTTATTACGTTTATTGTGCTGTTTATAGTAGATAATGGAAATATAGAGGTTCTGACATAAGTAAAGAACGTATTTTTTGCAACTAACGCCGTAATTTGAGCAAAGAACTTGAATTACCATTGTTAGTTTCTTAAGGAAGAAATTTTGTAGAGTACTATTGATTACCCGAGTACTTTAAATGGATTCAATTTGTATTTTCGCTAAACCCAATAAGTGTCATATATGGTACACGGGTACTATAAAGAGCACAATACAGCTCATGTCAACCTTATAAATAATCTTTAAATTCCACATTTCACTAATGAAAGGCTATTAAAAGCACTGTTAAAACTGTTAACAACAGTTTTCTTTCACAGAGGAGATACGCTAAAATTTTTGATTTCAAGCAAGCATTTGCTTGCTGCAGAAAAGTTAATCACTGAAAAATATGTCACTATCTGCAAAAACGTGGCTTACGTTTGCTTACATAAAATATATGCACGTAAATTAGAAAATCAAATCGGTTTTCATGATATTCATAATGGCAGTATGCCATACTGTATGTCTGTAATCAATCTCATTTGGGCTCATTTTAATAAAAACTCTTTACAACCTTAAAACCTAGAACAAAAATGTTTTGGGTGGTAAAAACCATTATGAATTGTTTCATCTCTAATGCCCTGTTCGCTGTGATCCTATGTCAAGAGCATGTAAAAAGTGTCAACTGCAGGGTTGCCAGGTTTCGCTTCAAGAAATACCCTAAAAACGCCCGACATCCTAGAAGGCACCTACGCATAATTTGCCAGAACAAGTTCTTAGTACAAGGTGGCGAATATTTGCCGAATTAACAGCGAAAAGAAATGTTTTCATTTAGCGCTATTTCTATAGTAGGCATTGAAATTATCAAACTTCACATATTCGTGAATTTCTCAGGATGGGCTCAAGCTGCTCCACCAAATTTTAACGCACAAAATCGCCTCTACAATTTTGGTTTAGCCGCCAGTATTTTGGCACCTCTTCTTCAAATTTCAGCCAATTTGGTCAAAGGCGGCAAAAATAAATGTTATCATTTTATGATACCCTGTAGTGTTCCTTAAATTTACAGTTTACACAGCAAAGATGGTTTGAAAATACTATGAAATAGTTGGATCTCCTCAAGAACACGTTGACTAAAATTGTAGATGCACACGAAAAATTATAAAATTATCCTATCCATCAAATCTTGCATAGTAACTGGAAACCGAGGCTGAGGTATGGGGCCATAAAACGACAAATAAAATATTCTTTCTCTTAACCTACAAGAAGGCAACTTAAACATGGCACAATTATGATGGGCAAAAATATGTTCAGTACTGTATAGATCATTATAGAACAAGTTGATTTTAGACAGAAACCAGTTATTCGAAAAGGCTTTGAAGCTGAAGTTCCTAAGAAAAACTTCTAGAACAGTCCTAAGAAAGCTACCCAGATTTTTTAAACTCCAGGAAAGAACCTACTACTAACTTTCCAAACTATTAGGTTGATTTTTTCTGCAATCTGTAAACAAAAACTCCTAGATTTTGGAGTAAAACTCGTAAAACCTGGCAACCTGGCACGCTACTGGTATATTGTCTCAACGCCAAATGCTTTTTTCAACCCTGTCTTTTCTAACCTAATATGCTGAATTTAAAGTACGTACGTACGGTACGAAATCTTCCAAACTATTGGAAGCGTGCAATAGAAAAAACATTTCACACAACGTTTTATTATAAACAGAAAATGAATGCTCTAGATTGTTGTACTTGTACTTGTACCAATAATTAAATACTGCAGATTTTGCTGAATCGTTTGCTAAGGCGTATTCTACTTACGCTTGTGATCTCTGAAAAGAGGGTCGTTTGAATCCAAATCCATTTCATATTAACACAACATGAGCTACCGTATAAAATACGCTGGGAGCTGGTCTCGTCCGTTATTCGGTCGAAGAATAGACGCGTTATTTTCCGTCATTGTTTTTCAAAGGAAAAAATTAAACGACGAAGATAGCGAACATAAAAAAATTCAACAGAACAAGCAGAATACGTATTTTAGGCAGGCGACGTATTATCTTAGGAATCCAATGAAGCTTAGTTCAAGCTCAAGCTCCTATTACCTAACCACTCCTTTCTCTCTCCTATTCTGCACTGCTGCCGCCGACCGAAGCGAAGAAACGAATAAAAATAATAAAAAGAAGAGTTGTTAGCCAGCTTAGACCCTTTCAAGTACAAAACGACTTTTTTGACTGTGTGTACTGTGTATTATGCGAATCCAATAATTCGTTCCTCAACCAGCTCAATTCTTCTGTTTGAATCCGATAAAATATAGTTTTCTTTCTTGTCTTAATTTTTCCCTCCAGCGTTGAGCGCTGCGTAGGATCTTCGGCGTTATTTACGTAGCTTACGTTTGCCTTATTTTTCGCGTCGAGATAAGAAAACCTAGTTCAAATTGTGATGCTCCACCAGATCAACAAAGACAGAGTCGCCTTCAGAGATTACAAGCTATCCGCACATGGGCTTTTCTGTTCCTTACCGACTCAAACTTTTTCACCATTCTTTCCATTTAGCAATACCAGTCCAACATGAGGCCAATTGGCCCGCACCACTTTGTTTGTCTGGCTTGTCAAGGACTGTATCTGGTTAAAATGTTTGTCTGGCATCGGCATGCAACATATGGTTAGTACATTGGACCGGAAATCCAAAGGTGCTGGGTTCGTTTCCCGCAGCTACGCTCTTGCACCTACTTAACGTTTTCACCTTTCTTTCCATTAAGAGGAAAACTCTATAGCGCAGATTTTCAAGGACCAACTTAAGTTGAGCATAAGCATTGTCCGTTCACAAGCAGCCAAATTGCTGACCTCTGCCGGAAGTGTATCCGGACTGGCAAGATGTTCCGTTTCCGATCCGACTGAGCAGAGACCGCAAACCGTGTAAACACGAGCACAGTATTTACTCGGCCACTGACGTTGGTCTTCTTCTTGCAAAGATGGCAGTACAAAGTTGTCAGACCAGGCCCACTTCTGCCAGCTGGCTTGTCAAATCTGTAGTGATTTGATTTTTAGTATGTCTAGTTGCGTATTTGCCTTGTCTCGTATTAGCTAATTTACTGGTTTTTTACTTATATCTTGCTCTCTTGTACAGTATGTTTGCTTTGCTCTGATACGGTAATTTGTGCTTTTTGTTTGTGTGGCAACCAGAAAGTTGCTATTTGGCAGAGTTAGTCAGTGTTGGCTAGAGAAGAGCGAGCGAGCGGCTGGTCCGGTCCAGGAGCGAGAGCCAGCGAGCCAGTGAGGACGGGCCAGCGCGAGACAAGGCCCCAGACCCAGGCTGTTTAGTTGTTGTGCTCGAGTAAACTTTATAAGAGAGACGCATTGTGTTTATTTGCTTTAGCTCAGCAGAGCGGCACAAAGTCGTTGGTCTTTCTCACTTCGCGACATGGCTGGTCCTTCTGTTTCACTCGTTGGTCAACCGGGTCCTTAACGACATGGTGTTAAGGTTTATTACAACGCACATGAACACCGGACAGACCAGTAAAGAACCCATAAAGGGCCACATTTTGTAGTGACTACTAACTACTAACCACTAACTACTAATTTTTGGGGTTTTATGACGTCATCAAGACTACAAATTGACTACGACTACATATTCAGATTTAGTGACTACAAATTGACTACAAAATACCTTTTGAATTTGTGAATTAGTAGTCAGCAAATTCTGGAATTTATTCGCTCATATGTCATGCACATCAGCCATTTAGAAACGGAAATGGCGCCATTTTATCGGTGGGTTTTTCTAAATTGAGCTTTTTCACTAGTTTTGACAACTTTTTTTGTCATTCAAAAGCAATTTCCTGTTATTTTTTCGAATGTGTATTGAATTTCTGAGCGTTTGTAGAAAGCATTTGTTCTTTTGGGCTCATTTGTTTGTTTCTTGGTAAACAAAATATATAAGTATTAGAATAATAACGAAAATATATCTTTTGAAGTTGTAAACAAGAGAACCGTGTATTTTGAAGTTTAATCCTAAATTTAAAACTTTCGTAGTGGAAATTAACAGGCATTTTTGGGATCATATCTTGTAGAAAAATAGATGTTATTCCTTAAATATCCACCTCTCCCTTGTTTGGTTCGCTATTTTAGATTTTCAATTTATTGTTTTATATCCTAAACCTAAAAATTCGGTAATTATATTCAAAATTTTGCTGACTACAAATTGACTACTAACTACGACTACATATTCAAAATCGAGAAATTTTTGACTACTAACTAAGACTACAAATTATTTTTGGCGATTTTTTTGAGACTACTAACTACGACTACTATTTAAAATTGGCAAAAGAAATAGGTCTACACATGCGAGGCGATCAACGGGGTGGAACCCCTACTATGTGCCTAACGCTGGGTGCATGGCAGGCAAAGTTGCTACCCCTGGTTGCTACCAATACACCACAGACGTAGACATGGTAATAGTTTGACTTATCCTGCGCTTTTGAAGGCTTGGTACACCGAAAATCCTTCCGACACCACATACCAAGACATTCCCCCTCTTCAACGCAAAACAGAACGGCATCGGTGGCTATTGAGTGACCAGCTGAGTGCCGTGGGCAATCTAGAGGGTGGCGGCTCGAAGCAGTAAGCAGCCCAGCCGACGAGTCAGTGGGCAGTGGTTCGGCTCGGCCCACTACAGTTGTAACAGAGTGAGGTGGCAGTGTCCGAAATGTTTGCCACCAGCGGTATGTTCAGTCACTTACAAGCGATGTGGTTAATTCGCAGAGGCAACGGCGGCTGGCCATAATCGACATCAGAGGCAATCTCACTGCACTTGCTTATGTTGACTTGCGCTAGCACATTGACTACATCGGAAATCTTAGTCAATCGGTGGATCAGTTTCCTAGCAGATGGGACTGTGTTAAAGTCCATTCGTACGGAAATTGTGAAGTTACGTTTGGCGTTGAATCGTTGTTTACCTCCTCAAACAGTACATTGAGGGCTGTTGCAGTGAGATGTGGATGGTGATACTAATCAATTTGCGCGCCTGTGAGTTGTAAAGTTGATATCGGCTATTATTTGATCTCGCCAAGGATGAGGCGGCAATAGGGTAATCAAGTAGCAACGATTTATCGCCACATAGAGGGAGGCGAACAATACAACTAATCACGCACACTGACTGTACGAGACGCACGGCAGGTAGGCAGCGAGAGAGAATTTAAGAGTCGGTCTCTGAACCGATCGAGTCTCAGTATTCAGACCCCTAAATTGAAACTTTGGGCTAGAGAGCTGTAAGTTGTTACACTAATACATACTTATGAGTTATCTTTCGGCCCCAAAGGATTAGTGGATTTGACGCTCCAATCCCGAGATACAGCCTTCTGAAAATCGGCCCGCTTAACTATGGGACCAAAATTTCAAACTCGAATTTCTAACCTACCAGCTGGAGTTGGAAAATAAAAATTTGGGTTTTTGCGTAACTTTTGGAGTGCTTTAAGAATCTGCAGTCCAATTTTGTTTTAGAAGAAAAAAATTTTTTTCAGCCTCTTTGGCGGACCATAACTCGGCTGGAACCCCCCCTAGAGGCGCTCTTTTATTTCAAAACTTTGTAGCGCTTTTTATAAGCTTCATTTTGGTATAGAATATGCTACGATTGCTCCTGGCCAATCTAGTGAAAAGTGGCCTCAAATGTCACGAACTCGTAAAATTCGCATGTTTCACTATAGACATAATTTTCCAAATCGAATTTCTGACTTAATAAACGGAGTTGAGCTTTGAAAATTTGGGTTTCCAGAGTACTTTCAGTGTGCTTTTGGAATATTTACCGTATTTAGAATTTCGAGGAAAAAAATTGTTTTTCGACCTCTTTGGCGGGCTATAACTCGGCTGGAACCCCCCCCTAGAGGCGCTTTTTTAATTTATAACTTTTTAGCGCTTTTTGTAGGCTTAATTTTGGTATTGAATAGGGTACGATTGCTCGTGGCCAATCCTGTGAAAATTTACCTCATATGTTATAAACTCGAAAAATTCCCACATTTGGAAGGCCAAATTTTAATGAGTTCTCATCATTTGAGGCCAATTTTCACTGGATTGGCCACGAGCAATCGAAGCATATTCTATATCAAAAAGAAGCTTATAAAAAGCGCTAAAAAGTTATAAAATAAAAAAGCGCCTCTAGGGGGGTTCCAGCCGAGTTATAGCCCGCCAAAGAGGTCGAAAAAATTTTTTTTCTTCGAAATTCTAAATACGGTAAATATTCCAAAAGCACACTGAAAGTACTCTGGAAACCCAAATTTTCAAAGCTCAACTCCGTTTATTAAGTCAGAAATTCGATTTGGAAATTTATGTCTATAGTGAAACATGCGAATTTTTCGAGTTCGTGACATTTGAGGCCAATTTTCACTGGATTGGCCACGAGCAATCGAACTATATTCTATACCAAAATGAAGCCTATAAAAAGCGCTACAAAGTTATGAAATAAAAAAGCGCCTCTAGGGGGGTTCCAGCCAAGTTATGGCCCGCCAAAGAGGTCGAAAAAAACTTTTTTTCTTCTAAAACAAAATTGGACTGCATACTCTTAAAGTACTCCAAAAGTTACGCAAAAACCCAAATTTTTATCTTTCAACTCCAGCTGGTAGGTTAGAAATTCGAGTTTGAAATTTTGGTCCCATAGTTAAGCGGGCCGATTTTCAGAAGGCTGTATCTCGGGATTGGAGCGTCAAATCCACTAATCCTTTGGGGCCGAAAGATAACTCATAAGTATGTATTAGTGTAACAACTTACAGCTCTCTAGCCCAAAGTTTCAATTTTGGGGTCTGAATAGGGCAAAGGGCCAAGACTCGATCGGTTCAGAGACTGACTCTTAAGAATGGATTTGGCTGCCGTGCGCTCGCTTGCAGTTACAGCAAGGCATGCAGAAGGGGCGGCGCATTATGCAAATATTCGCCGGATGCATCAGATACATCTTCTGCTTGAACCTGATATGAAAGAGGTTGATTTATGCGATGCTGTTCTAGGTACATTGTTGTCAATAACTTGCAGTTAAAAACTATAGGCTTTCCCACTGAGTCAATATAAATTCGAAAGAAAGTTAAAAAGCACGTTTGCACATAACAGGCAACTAAGCGAAAGAAGAAGCTTGCAAAACGCCGACTTGAAGAAGTCAACGTTACGGTAGCGTTTCAGAACGAAAATCAGGGCCAGATGAACTGGCATATCTGCTATAATGGAACGCTATCTGCCGGCATCACAGACTGGTGAAGTAAGTCACTATGTTTGACAGACTTGCCATAACAGCCAGAGTATAGTGGTGTTGACTTTAATAAAGATTTCTAACCGTACCAGTAGTGATGTAAAAATTAATTTTGTAATTGAAATTCGTATAGTTGGACCGTTTTTAATTTCAATTCAAATAATTTAATTTGATTGAAATTCAAATGTTGAGCCATAATTTAATTGTGATTTATATTTATATTTTATGTATTCTCAATTATTTCCTGTGGTGAATATAAGGAAATGCCTAAGTATTAGAGACGCTAATGACTGGTGAGTCTGCATGGAAAGTACGTAGATGCGTAGGTTTAGACGGACTCAGGTGGTGCCGACCGGGATTGGAGGGTTGTGAGGCGCGTCTAAATTGGATAAAGTGTCGGGTTGCGGCCTGGAAATAGCTCTGAGAGCATTTGGCAGTGGCACATCGATTGGCCAACCTTTGCGGCACGCCAACCCAACCTTAATTTCACTTTGCCACTGCACTCCATCCCGTAGACATAAATTGCCTCGCCACACAATCATGTCCGGCTTCTTATCTGTCGCCCAAGCTCATCGCTCAGCCAAACCCTCTCGCTCCTCCTCCTCCTCTGCACAAGAGTAAGTGAAGTCTCTGGTCGAAATGCTCTCATTGCCAAGTAGGGGTTGGAGTTACTGTTGCAACCGGGTGACAACAATGCGAGGAGTGCTTGTTAAGGCAGCACTATACTACCGTTGTCAAGTAAATTAGTTTGGTAATTTACTTGCTTTTTAATTTACTTGCACCTCCACAAAATAATTTACTTGCTTTTTAATTTACTTGCACTGATTTACCAACAATTTAATTTGATTTTAATTTACTTTCAACTTCTAATTAAATTCTAATTTACTTTTCTATGCAAAACATTGCAGAAAATACCCCAAAATCACCAAATATCTGAGTATGGATTTCTAGTGAACTGATGGCATTATGAATCTAATTCCAACCTTTTGTTAAGCTTTTCAAATGGTGTCATTTTTATGGTAAAATCAGTTGTTCAGAAATGCTTTTTATTTACTTTTTCTAGGACCAACAGATGAAAAGTTTTAAATAGCACTGTCTTATGGACAGACCGGAATTTGATGAAACAAGGGGGTTTTCATGCATCAGTGGTTGCACGAAAACTGTAGCTTGACATGCTATACGTAGTATAGGATTCTAATTAAGATTTCTGAGAAACATGTTTGACAGTTGTGAAATCACCAAATCACAATTTTGAATTTATCAATCAAGCATCTACAGTAATCTCTATGGGTATTAGCCCTGACCAATTACGATATACATAATATTAATCAGCAGGTTTTAGTCCATAACTTCAGGGCGGTAAAATGTCTATTCTATTTTGCAGACTACATATTAGTGAGCCTTGCCAGTTTGCCAAATTCTACCCACCTAGAATCTGGCATGAGTAAGATTCCTTATTTGTTTTAGTTAACACAGGTCATGGAAGGACACAGTCCTGAGAAATATCAAAAAATTTCAGAGCAAAATTATGAGTTGAATGGTATCTGCTGCATTGTAGCTGGGTTCCCAACCAACACTGAGAGCATATGTACTGTACATTCTGCGGTTAAATAGGAAGACAGAAAAGGCACAGAATCACACAAAGTAATGCGCGAGAGCCAAAACTACCACAGATTGAATGGTCAATGAAGCAAATTAGAAGTAAGTTAGTAGTAAATTAAAAGTAAATTTTTCGGGCTTTGCAATCTAATTTAATTTACTTTTTACTTGCTTCGACATTTTCCTCAGAGATTTAATTTTATTTTAATTTACTTGCCATTTAATTTACTCTTCGGGAGTAAATTATTCTCGAATTAAATTTAATTTTAATTTTAATTTACTTGACAACGGTACACTATACCCCATTCAAAACTGTAATTAGAGCGCGGCGCGGCGTATCTCCTAAGTTGTACGAAAGAACAGTAGAGCGTAAACAAATAAGATTCGGCTCGTTTGTTTGTAAAAGTTTATTCCATGTAAAACACGAAACTCGGATCTAAGTATACCTTATTTCTAGGGTGTCAAAAATATGATAACATCTACAATTGTATGTTGCTGCTATTTCCGCATGTATTGACCAAATAGTGGAAATGTTTGTAATATTAAAGTTTTGTGTACCAATCTTGACGCAATCCTGAGAAATTGATGAATATGTGAAATTTGTTTATTTCAATGCGTGTAGAAATAAAATGGAAACTTTTCTTTTTGCTGTCATTTCTGGAAATTTTCGCCTTCTAAGTAGCTAATTGCATGATAAAAATTCAAAAAAAATTCAAAAATTGATGACTACAAATTCACAAACTCAAAAGGGTACTTTGTATCCATTATGTAGTCACTAAATCTGAATATGTAGTCGTAGTCAATTTGTAGTCTTGATGACGTCATAAAACCCCAAAATTGGTAGTTAGTTAATGGTTGGTCACTACTAGTCGTCACTACAAAATAGGTCTATAGTAACAACAGTGTTATAGGTACCTATATAGGCGCTTGGGCCATGCATCTACTAGATACTATCTAGTTTTGAGTCTAAATTACAAAAAAAAACTCTGTGGTCTCATTCAGGTTCTATTCTATAGGGTGATCTCTCGTAAAGTAGGCACGAGGTTTCACTTGTTTTAAACTCCGGGGTTTGTGCCAAAAACAGAAGACTCCTTGGCATTCGCGGGATTTATACATACAGTACACATACGTGCATGTCATCCGCCGAAGTTTGAGCCAGGCAGGGAAATTAACCTAAATGACATAGGATTGAGTACTAATAAAAATCGTAAAACAACTGCTAATACGGGCTCAGGCACAGCTAAAAGTCGCGATTTTACAAACAATTTTAGCAATTTTCCTGCCTAAAATTATAAACAAATTAAAATAGCAATAGGCCCTAAAATTGAAGAAAAATCGGAGTGGGAAGGTCACTCGAGGTTCCAATCTGGGGGTTGGTTTTTGCTAGGGCAACCCGCGAAACCGCCCTGTTACCCTGTTACATGTACTGTACGACTGTTTTAAGATGAAGTCTGCCTCCATCCACCCCCTTTGCCAATGAGTAGTAAAACAAATCGCCTAAAAGTAGAGAAACGATAAGGTTAAGAACTATTTGTTTTGTTTATACAGGGTGTGTCAAAAAGAAACAACCCAGCAGAGTGTTTGCTGTAGCAACCGCAAATCTCAACCGATTTGAATGAATCCTGCTTTAAATGAAAGATAAATAAATTCTTGAAAGACTGGTGAAGGCCCTATTAAGATACGATGCTTAGTTCCTGAGATATTTTCCTTCAAACTCAAAGCTGAGATTTTGGCAGTGAACAAGAGCGATTCCGTTGCACTTCACAACAAAACGGATTCCTACTGCTGAGGGGCAACAAGACTTTTACAAATGAAGTAACCAAGCATGTGTGGCACCAGAAAAACCTCGTTACGTTAGCCCTGAGCAGTAGGAATCGGTTTTATTATGAAGTGCAACAGAATAATAAAAATCGCTCTTGTTCATTGCCAAAATCTCTTTTGATTTTGAGTGCAAATATCTCAGGAACTAAGCATCGTATCTTAATAAAAGCTTCACCAATCTTTCAAGAATTAATTTATCTTTCATATAAAATAGGACTCACTGAAATCGGTTGAGATTTGCGGCTGCTACAGTAAAAAATCTGCTGGGTTGTTTTAATCTCTGTTGTTCACTGCCAAAATCTCTGTTTTGATTTTTAAAGCAATTATCTCAGGAACTAAGCAACACATCTTAATAAAACCTACACCAATCGTTCAAGAATTTATTTATCTTTCATTTAAAGCAGGATTCATTCAAATCGGTTGAGATTTGCGGTTGCTACAGCAAAAAATCTGCTGGGTTGTTTTTTTTTGACACACCCTGTATAACATGACCATTTTGGACGATCTTGGAATTTTGCCAAAAGATAATCGATAATCGATATTTATTGATAAAACTTGTTAATTTATACTAAGTTATGATCATTAAAAGTATTAATTTTAATCTGGGCCCGGTTCCTGATTTTACGCCCGGAAACTATACATTTACCCAGGCCGGTACTACTTGGCAAAATTTCAAAATCGTCCGAAATGGTCATGTTATACTCTTATGTTTTTAAAATAGGCCCTCTGGAGCGTGCCTATACTGATGCGTCTCCAGGGGTACTTTTATATTTGGGCGTGCCCTATGCTGATTAAGTGATCATTAGACTCCCCAGGCGAAGGGCTTTCAAATGATATACAGGGTGTGCATACATGTAACAGGTCATCCGCCGATGGGGGGAGGGGGGGTTGGGGGGGGGGTCTGGCGCCGGCCGGGGGGGTCTGAGCCAAAATTTTGGGGGGGAGGGGGTGGGCACTAAAAAAACGCTCAAAAATCGAAAAAATCGCAGTTTTTTGGCTAAAAATTGCCAAAATCGCTAATTTGGGCTGAAATACAGCTAAAAAGTGCTGTTTTGCAGGCAATTTTGGCAATTTTTGTGTGTGAAATTGTAAAAAATTGCAAAAATTTGCTTGAGAATTTACTTGCCAGAAAAATCGGAGGGGGGGTCGGTGAAATCGTCTCGGGGGGGTCCCCATCTGGGGGGGTCTGGCCTAAGTCGGTGGGGGGCAGACCCCACCAGACCCCCCCTGTTACATGTATGAGGGTGTGTCAAAAAAAACAACCCAGCAGAGTTTTTGCTGTAGCAACCGCAAATCTCAACCGATTTGAATCAATCCTGCTTTAAATGAAAGAGGAATAAATTCTTGAAAGACTGGTGAAGGCCCTATTAAGATACGATGCTTAGTTCCTGAGATATTTTCCTTCAAACTCAAAACAGAGATTTTGGCAGTGAACAAGAGCGATTCCGTTGCACTTCACAACAAAACGGATTCCTACTGCTGAGGGGCAACAAGACTTTTACAAATGAAGTAACCAAGCATGTGTGGCACCAGAAAAACCTCGTTACGTTAGCCCTGAGCAGTAGGAATCGGTTTTATTATGAAGTGCAACAGAATAATAAAAATCGCTCTTGTTCATAGCCAAAATCTGTTTTGACTTTGAGTGCAAATATCTCAGGAACGAAGCATCACATCTTAATAAAAGCTTCACCAAACTTTCAAGAATTAATTTATCTTTCATATAAAATAGGACTCACTGAAATCGATTGAGATTTGCGGCTGCTACAGTAAAAAATCTGCTGGGTTGTTTTAATCTCTGTTGTGCACTGCCAAAATCTCTGTTTTGATTTTCAAAGCAATTATCTCAGGAACTAAGCAACGCATCTTAATAAATGCTACACCAGTCGTTCAAGAATTTATTTATCTTTCAGTTAAAGCAGGATTTATTCAAATCGGTTGAGATTTGCGGTTGCTACAGCAAAAAATCTGCTGGGTTGTTTTTTTTGACGCACCCTGTATATTTTTATATTTTCTTTGTTCCTTCCCCTTGTTATGAAGTTTATTTTGATAAACTAACAGTCATATTTGAAATTTTCGTATAAATAATGAGAAATACTGTTACTTTGTGAATCTAACTTAAAAAACTCAGAGAGCGAATAACATATCCCACAATACTGAACAGTTTTTCCGATTTTCAGGTTATTTGGCTAACATTTAACAGTCAGGGAAATAACAACATATATGGCACCAGTAGACCTAGTTCGTAGTGACTACTAACTACAAACTAAAAGACTACTAACTACCTGACTTTTGGGAAAAGTGAGACTACAAATTAACTCTAACTACAAACTAAATCCACTGACTACAAATTGACCACTAACTACTACTGTTGGCAAGTCCGACTTGAACCAGGACTTATTAATAGGTTTTTAACCTGAAATCTGTGGACTTGAACCTGAACCTGAACCTATTTTATTTCAGCCGGACCTGAACCTGTTTCGTTTTACTGGACTCACTCAACAGGTTCAAAATTTGAGTGAAAATTTAGGCAAAATTTGTCAAATTTTTGGTTGGATTGCACAACATTTTCATGGTTTCTTGTTTTTACACCTATTTTTCAAACTGAATATGCAAGAAAACGAAACTACTGCCCGATAAAATGTGGTTTTCGTCTTTCATTACTAGTAGACAGTAGAGATGTGCACGGGCACCTTTTTTCCGGCCCGGCCAGCCCGGCGGGCCGATCAGGTGAGGCATGCCCGGCGGCCGTTCCTGAAAGCTGTCCGCATTAACGCACAGCCGGCGGGCGCGGCCTTTGGGACAAAGAAGAATACGCGCCTCCAGTTTACGCCGCAAGCGCGTGCACAAAAAGAAGAAAATAACGAACGATGACGCGAAGGCCCGATGGACTCAAGCTTTTGCACTTCTTTCTGCGCCAGGATTACGATTCTTGTTTTGCTTCGCTTCCATACATGTCGCTGGGTTTTTCCCCTCAGGCCCACCCTCAGGAATTGAGAAAAGAGGTTGTTTGGTCTTGTTGTTCTGAAGTTCTTTGAAACGTAACAAGTTTGCAAAATATTTTGTTGCGAACAGCAAAAACAACGGTAAAATGCAGGTGAAAACGTTGCTGCTTTTAACAAAATGTAGTCATAGTCAAACCGTTTGACTATCTGGTTTTCGTTTGACTACGTATTTATGGTACCGAAGGTAGTCAAACTTTGACTTTGACTACCTGTCCGTTTGACTGCGATATCACAAAAGTATTAACTATGACTTTGACTTTGCCTCCATGCCCGACGGGCATCAAAATCGGGCCCGGCCCGGGGGGCCTGAAAATGGTGCCCAGCCCGGCCCGGCCCGCCCAAAATCGTTGATGGGCATGCCCGGCCCGTGGGCATCTCTAGTAGACAGGCTTATATAGCTCAGAAAAGTTGCGAGCAGTGCAAAATTTCAACAATTCTTGAAATTATCAGTGGACTTGAACCTGAACCTATTGTCCAGGTTTTTTAGATGATGGACTTGAACCTGGACTTGAACCTGAAATTTCGATGTTGGACTTGACTTGAACCTGAACTTATTTTTTTAACCCCGGACTTTCCAACAGTACTAACTACATATTTTTTCGTCCCGAGTTTGTAGTCTCAAATCTTGAAATCTGCACGGTTGCTTACAGTTATTTTATAACAGTTTAAGTGAAAACTTTACAAAAATCGCGAAAATTTTCCATTAACCACACAAATTACAAACATTGCTTGGGATGTCAGTTCATTGATCATCAAATTTAGTTGTGACTGTAATTATAAGTGCATACATAAATGGCAACTGTTAGATCATCCAATGATTAAGGCTAGATTCAGAGATGGGCAAAGGTGTGGCTGAGGGAGGTTGCCCCTCCTCAGGCTATGACCTACCCCCCTCGGCCGGCCGCTACCCCTCAGGAATTTTTTGGAAGAATTGTGTATAGAAAATTATGATAAAAATATGCCTGGATTAGAGGTCTAAAAGAGCTCAAAAAAGCTTATTTTAATGAAAAACAAGCCAAAAAAACTTGATTTTAGCCAAAAATCGGACTTCTTGGGTTACCACCCCCTTAGCCCCCTCAGCCCCCACTCAGGAATTGAAAATTCTACCCCCTCAGCCGAAATGCTAGCCCATGTCTGTCTATGTAGATTGTCCACCACCATACATGTACAATGTAACAGAACAGAGTCTGCCCCACACGAAAGAGCCAGGCTTTTCAATCGGGGACCCCCAAGACGATTTTTTCGGTCCCCTCTCTGATCTTTCTGGTAAGTAATTTTTTTAGCAATTTTTTCAATTTTTAGAATTTCAAACACGAAAATTTCTAAAATCGTCTGTAAAAATATATGCATTTCTAGCTGTATTTGAGTCCAAATTAGCGAGTTTTTGCGATTTGAACGATTTTTTAGTGTTTTTTTGGTACCCAAACCGCCTCACCTTAAACCGATGTTGCCATTTTTGCACAGCCTCCAGGGACTACAAATTGACTACTAACCACTAACTACAAACTCGGATCGCTGGCTGAATTGACTACTAACCACTAACTACAAACTGAAAAGCCTAAAAGCTTGGACTACTAACCACTAACTACTAACTAAAATTTGGTTATGTACTAGGTCTAGGCACCAGCATACATCGGCCGCGGGGGGTTGGGGGGTTTGCCCATCCCCGAACTTGAACTTGGGCTCGACCTCTCCAAACGACCCCACACACACACACCTGAAGCCGACTTTTGTTTCTGACCCCACTCACCGGCAAGCCCACCCCAAAATTTTCGGATTTTTACTACCCCACGAACCCATTTTTCCGGTTCATGTATGGGTTACCAGTGCACATATATGGAAAAGGTACCATATATGGTACCGGTTCAACGTCAAGTGGTAGCATATATGGTACCAGGTAGGTACCAAATATGGTACCCCTTCGACCAAATCATAAGGAATCGATTGAACGCATTCCGTTCCAAATCCAAATTGCCCAGTAATGCCTTGAGTCTGTTTGTACAGGTTGGAAGCGAAGCTGACAGCGCTGGAGGCAGAGAACCGGCAACTCAAAGAAACGCTAGACATCTGTCGCGCCGATTTCGCTTTGGTGGCCGATCATTTGAAGAGAACGATTGAAAAGAAGGACGACGAGGTAGAAGCAAAGTTAGGTTTAGTCAACGTTCCAAACTAGGTAGTCCGGCCAGCCACTACCGTTTCTGCTGCACAACAAAGGCCACAAATTTGTCCTGCAATGACAAATCGTAGCGCAGGCGCTGCCATTCGCCAGCGCTTTCGTCGTCGAGCGAAGTCGAATTCAACAAGAGCTCCAGACGACTGCGAACGTTGTCCGACACCGCTTGCCAGTAGACACCACTGTTTATGGCGATTAAGGTTGGCGTGGCCGGTAGTGCGAAGTACTGCAGTGAGTAGCGATCCAAGAACTGCTGGAAAAAGTTGGACTCCGCTTGCTCGCCAAGCATTGCGACTGCCAGCTGAAGGATTACATACGTATTTGATCTGCTCAATCCTGCTTTTCAGTCATTATCCTTGAATATAGAGCATATCATAATAAGCGTGCTGACAATATGTTTTAACTGGCTGTTTGTTCCGATTTCAAGGCCGCTAATGTTGCCACCATCTGACGCCGACGAACCACCGCGCTGTGCCGAAACAACCGACTGGCCAACTAACCTTTCCAACCGACCAACTTCAAATGGCCGCTAATCCGTCAATTTTTAGCCAAAAGAAAAGGTTTTCGGCACCAGTTTGCTAAAAGTTTATTTCGGATAAAACCTACCTAGCTTGTTAGCCTTCTGGAGTTGAACTGATCCGAATTTTCAGACGTCAATATATAAACGTACAATGTACAGTACCTGGCACCTCAAGAACCCCTCTTCCAATTTTTCCCTGCTTTTCCATGCTATAACTAATCTTTATACGGCGTACATGTAACAGGTCATCCGCCGATGGGGGGAAGGGGGTTGGGGGATCTACGAACCGACTGTAGGCAATCTAAGCAGTTCATTCTGGGACCCAGATTGGTGGTGACCAGAGAATTACTTAGTCTTAGTAGAAGGGAACTGAAACTGGTGGTCGGTTGGTTAACTGGACACAGTAGTAACCTTAATAGACATCTCAGCATCATGGGCTTGGTGGATGATCCAACATGCTCATTTTGCTTAGAGGAGGAGGAAACGCCTGAACATTTGGTCACAGAATGTGATGCATTGGCTGGACGTAGACAAGCTATTCTGGGCAGTAGATATCTTACCACCCAGGACCTGAGCGATGTAACCGTTAGGGACCTCCTGAGGTTAATTAAAGCCTCGGGTATACCTAACCGCTAGATATCCCCCAAGGCTGGTTGAGCCTTGCGTTGGTGATAGTATCCGAAATGAAGAGAGATGATATGGGGATATGAAATGGACATGTTGGTCTGATCATAGGGCCGTACAGGCCCCCCCCAATATATCGGATCGGATCGGATCGGGGGTTGGGGGGTCTGGCGCCGGCCGGGGGGGTCTGAGCCAAAATTTTGGGGGAGGGGGGTGGGCACTAAAAGTCTAAAAACGCTCAAAAATCGAAAAAAATCGCTATTTTTGGCCTAAAAATCGCCAAAAATCGCTAATTTGGGCTGAAATACAGCTAAAAAGTGCTGTTTTGCAGGCAATTTTGGCAATTTTTGTGTGTGAAAGTGTAAAAAATTGCAAAAATTTGCTCGAAAATTTACTTGCCAAAAAAATCGGAGGGGGGGCGGTGAAATCGTCTCGGGGGGGGGGGGGGGGTCTGGCCTAAGTCGGGTGGGGGGCAGACCCCCCAGACCCCCCCTGTTACATGCATGTTATGCGGTCATTAAGCTCTGAAAAAGGCAGTTTTCTCTTGCTGCAGGTAAAAAAATCTGGCGGATTTTTTCTTTCAGTGAAGGTGAAAAATTAGCTGCCAAAAATGAGGGTGGTCCGGTGTCCTCTGAACATAAAGCGCATTAGCTGTATAGTCTGATTTAGGTATTCATTGTGTTGCCTTAGTTGAAGTCCACGACCCCAACTAGTCCGCTTAACCCTGCTTTCTGTGCCGGCGATATTTATGATAAGGCCAAATTTCTATCTTCATTTAAAGTAAAAATTGGCCAGATTTTCACAGGCTGTCCTAGAAAGAAAGCTAGCCTTATCCTTATGAGAAAATAAACATCATATAAAGAAAGAGATTAGATAACAAATAAATTTTGGGACAGTTTGGAAGACGGGTTCTTAAAACAACTTATGTTTAAATTTGACGTCTGAAAATTCGGGTCATATTATTTCGAAAGGACAAACCGCTCGGCTACAGAAGGCTCGAAGGTCAGGATTTCAGATTTGGCCAAAACAAACTAGAAAGAAAGAATAGTAAGCGTGCCAATGAATCTTTTCATTCGGTTTGAACATTGACCGAATGGAGGTGATTTGAAGTGATGCGGAAAAGTGGAGAAAAGGCCAAAGGCGGTCATTTTTTGGCCAGTACTGCATATACAAAGATGACAGAATGTATAGTATTAATTAATTTCAGGTGGCCAACTTAGAGGATCAGCTGCATCGCGAAAGAGCTGAGACCGCCGCTAACACAAAAGAACTGAGAAGCGCCTTTCATCTGGAACAGACGCAAATGCAGACGAGTCTATCTGTGGCCACAGCCCACAGCCACGCTCTGGGTACGTGTCTTGCATGTATTTGCAACCTCGCTCAGTGATAGAAGAGCATTTATATGTAAGTGTTCAGAGACGGCCTTGAAACACGCACAGGACCAAGTGAGCGATCGAGGTAAACTGGAAAACTTAGTGGCCGACTTGCAATCAGAGTTGCACCACAAAGAACAAGAACATCAGGACGCTCTGCTGGAAGTGGAAAGAGAGGCCGTCCGCATGCGAGACAGGTGACAAGCACGTACAGTACATAGACTATTGTGCATTCGGGCTCGAGCTAGATTTAAACTGTCTGCGCGTGTACCGCAAAGGCGTAGTCATACTTGCGTAGAAAACAAGAATCGCACGGCCACGTTTCTGTAGGGCGACAAATTTGTAGAATATACGCACCAACACGCCGCGTGGCATCTTCTGGCCGCAACAACGCCTGGAACACGTGGCGCAGCGACTTGGTGCGTTTACTACAAACGCGTCTCCTTGCGAAAAAGTCGCTGGACGAGTTCTTCTACACGAGTATGCCAGTCAGGCACGAAACGCATGTATGGTGACGGTACCATCTCTGCTGCCACTAGCCTAGGTACCGGTACCATATATGGTGCCAGTACCATAAACGGCGTTAAGTGCCTGACTGTATGAATAGCCCATATACAGTGTATACACTACATACTCTGCAGACAACGAGAAGAGATAACGTCGCACTACAACGCACTGATCCAGCAGATCCAGGAAGAGTCGTACAGCCAGATCGAAGGCGAAGCGAAGCGTATATTCGAAGAGAACGCAGCCTTGGAGCAGAGGAATCGGACGTTGCAGGAACAGAACGCTGGCCTCATAAAGAAAACCGATAGTTTGGGTGTGAGAGTGAAGCAACTCAGACAACAACAAGTGGATTCGGAAATTGAGATCGACAAACTAAACACTGCACACCAGACTGAGGTACGTAGGTAGGTATGTACGTATGTAGGCTCTGCGTTGCGTGGAATAGTATTTCCTCTTCCTTTTCTGCTGGGACACTATTTTAGTTGAGCCAAACGGTTAACGAGTTGAAGAAACAATTCCGTTACACTGAAGCCAACTACGCCACAGTCATTGAAGAAAAGGAGTTCGAAATTCGCAGCTTGCGGAAACAGGTAGGGCGGCATTTATACTTTCTGCCATTCAGATGACGCTGGCACTTTGTCACGCCGCTCCACCTCGCCATTCAGATTTCTGCGTAATGGATGGCCAGTCAGCGAAAATCTAACTCGCGCGGTAGAGGCCAAGTTCAGAATTTGGCTTAGTCTGAAGTTTTCTAAAAACGGTTCAAAACTAAAAACTACAGTATTTTTACTTAAACTTCAGTTAACCGAATTGGAGGACCGCATTGCCAACCAAGAAAAAGAACATTCCAAGCTGAAGGCGCTTTTGTCCGAAAAGCGGAAAGTCAGCCATGCGCCGGCACGCCAAGCCAGCGCCGACAAGAAATTGAAAGAGCTGCATTTACTAGTCAACCAAATGCTAAACGCCGACGAACGAACGGTCGATTGCCCGAAAATGGAGACTGACTCTACTCGCAGATTAATCTTCCTCAAACTGGCTGACCTTCTTAGAACTCCTGAGTGATTCTCTTGTAAATAAAAGTCAGATTCTTATGTATGCAAGCAAAGGGGAAATCGATCGAAATCAAAGTGCAAGAGTGAGCTTGTTTAGCTGTGCATAGCAACAAAAACCATTAGTCCCCAGGCCTCAAGTCAACAATTAGGGTCCGGCGTTGTGAGCTTCAATCGAATTTGCGCCGCTGACGTCTGCCCAAATAGAGGCATTTGTTCCGATTACATCTTCCGGTGTCATGTCATGGCTATCCTACTCGTTCTCCTAATCATAGCTGGTTCCTGCGCCGTAACCTGCAATTCTTTGCTACTTTCAACTGTTCTCTTTTCCAAAACGCTCAAATCCAAGAACATTTATCTTTTGTTAGCCGGTTTGGCCCTGGCAAACGGATTGAGCGGCCTGGCAGCGGTTTTGGAGGGACTACACAGGATCTTGGTTCTGTCTGCAACGAGCCCAGTCAGTAGATGGTACTGCTTATTCTCACCTCACGGTCTTCTGCAACTTTTTGCATACCCTGTTGCTGCTGTTTTAGGGTTGGAAATTGCGCTAGATAGAGCATTTGCTTTAATTTCACCCAGTACCTATTTACAGTGCAAAGCTTGTTTTGCTTCTTTGCTAGTGGCCGCACCATACGTCTTTATGTCTGTCAACATCAATTTCGGTATTGCTATGACCTATCGCCATCAGCAGTCGGAAGTAGCAGTAATTTGTGTGCTGAAAAATTGTGCTTCAGAACGGTATTACCACTTTCTCTGGTTTGTTTGTCAGATATCGCATTTGTTTTGCGTTTTCTTGTATGTTTTCGTGCTGAACATGCTAAGAACAGAGCCCAAAGCTGCAAGACGCAGTCAAATGTTACTGAAGGATATGCGCAAACAGCGAAAATTAGCTAGAACTATGTGTATTTGCTGTGTATCCAGCGTTGGTTTGGTAGCAATTCCTAACCTCATTTCAGTGCCCAACGTAGAACAGTATTTATCGCTAGGCTCAAGTCTGAATTCGCTGATTCAATTTTTTGTTTATTTTGTCTCACTGAAAGAGTTTAGAAAGGCTGTCCAATGTACGATATTATGTCGATTTACCAAACTTCACTTAATCGATGAATTCGGTTCGTTCAAAAATAGCCGTCGCAAGTGCGATATGAAAGAAGCTAAACAGAATTTACTGACCGAACGATTTAGTAAAAGCATCGATTTTCAACAGATCGACGAATCTACGCCTCAGCTTAGGAGAAAATTGGAAACAACGACGCCAACAAATGAACTTGAATGCGTTATTGAAGAGGAAGATGAGGATACAACAGGTATTAGTGATGAACAACATGTGGTGTAGTGAAGTGATACAAGAAACTACCATATTATTACGTCAGTTATAACAGTCAAAGCATTAAATCGAGTTCTACCATCGTATCGGTTTGTGCTGTCCCGTACAAATTGCATCACAGGAGCAAGTATTGATGGTTATAATGATAGGAGTAACGGATAGCATGAAAGGACGCTCTTAACAAAGTCAAAAGTCGGTTACAGCAAAATTCTAGAAAACGCTATACTACAATCACACACATCTAAAAGTAATACGCGTTATGTAGCCGAAAGACGCAAACGGACATACACATCTTAAAGAGTTTTTGACTGCACTTCAGAAGAGAAAGCTAGAAGTTTTCAACCTAATAATGGATTGTTAACGCTCCCCTAACAAGACTAAACAGGACCGTAAGGTAAATACGTACGTAAACTGGGCAATAAAAACAAGAAATAGATTACTTGAACACAACCAGATACCGAAGTGCTAACTGATCAGGCTGGTAAACGATGTATTCGTTGTGTGAAAGCCAGTAATACGAGTTCTTGGGAGGCGGCTGATTCACACACTTGCCAAGAGGTAGTTTGGCTCCTGCAAATTACAGATTGGGTAATCAAACAGCTCTCTCAAATCAATCAAATATACCATTGCACAAAGTCACATCATAGTCTTTGTCAGGCGCCTCCTGACCCATGCCTTTGACACTGTGAAATCCTTTAGGAAGAAGGTCATCATAGTTTATTTGGTTCAGATTCTGAACTTCTTTCTCTTTGCCTAGGGCCACCTGAAGACAGAAATTTACAGCATAAAAAATATGATCCACTAAATTACCTCGCAAAGCAGCGCATACTTGTGACCGGAATTTGATGGTTGGCAATAGTTCTCACTTTTTTCGAAGGTATCAGCAGTGTAGATACCCTAAAGCAGCTGTATACATTTGTAAAATCCATCCACAACAGACGTCACCTTTCCGAACAAATGGCCAGTGTGCAGGGCCATTGGTGGGGCAGCCAGCAAGCCCAGCTTGAGTATACTGAGGAGGTTAACTGCAGAAGTTCCATGCCACAGCAGTTTACGATTGTGCTCTGGATATCGACTGAGGTTGGCCAGACCATGGTTAAGCTTGAAGATCGCCACTACATTGGTGTCTGGAGAGGTATTGTAAATGTAGTGCATGATAGACTGAGCCTCCCAGCCTGCTGAATTCAGCAAGTCAAACTTTGTTTCCAAAACTCCGTGAATGTAGTCTGCTGCACTGACTTGTTTTCTACTTGCTGCACCACACAAGATTTTGCCGGCCATTTCAAATTCCAGCAGGTTTTCAATGGTCGTCAGATAGTCAGTCCAGTTACTTTCATCAATGATGGGCAGTTGACGGTCTTGGAAGCCACCAAAGGGCACAAGTTGGTAGAATTCTGTAGTCAGATCAGCCATCGACTGCATGATTCGAAGACATTTCTCTGTATTCCTCCTTTCGCTTTGATCACTTCTCATTTTCTCAAGGTCACTGGCAAACTCAGATATGTCACGCAGAACCTCACGTGCCTTCAGTAGTGTCTCCCGTTGAAGACGGCCAAATGGCAAGAGAAAACGACCACAATGTAGAACTGTCTTAGTCTTCTGCTGGAGTGCTTCCACATTCCCTATGTCAGCCATCAGCTTTTGTAGTGCTTTGGACAAGTTTGAGTTAGAGAAGTCAAGGTTGAGTTTGACATCTACCAGAGTGGCTGCTTCGGCAGTGTTGTCATCTGTTTGGACCAGTCTGTACTTGCGCGCAACATCTTGGAAGATGTCTATATTTGTCCAGTCATTGCCTGTCTTTGAGCGAAAGATGCTTCTGAACTCCTTCTGTGCATCCTCCAGTTTGCCAAATGGTGTCCGTTGGTATTGACCATCATCACCAATCCTGCCCCAGTTTGTGAACACGATGTAGAGCTGACTTCCTTTCCTACGGATCAACTGCAGTCGATAAAAATTGAAGTAACCATTCAGACCATACTGTAGGTCAACTTTGTTCAATAAAACTGAACACAGATGGCCAGTGTCTTTGCAAATGACAATTTCACCAATATCTTGATAACTGCTGAGTCTGTGAGGTTGCAACCTTTTCCTTTCCAACTCTTTGGCCATCTTTTCTTGGTCTTTCTTTCTTCTCAGGGCCTCTTCCCTGAGGTATGTCGCTGAATCAGATTCAATGTCATACTGCTGGGCTGGTAACGGTTGATTAAAGATATTCTTGTAAGCCACAGTGTGTTTGGTTGAATTTTTCAGTGCAGTCATAAGGACATCAGCGCAGGCCTTTTTTCCTTCTGTCACTGCATAATAGAGAGCATCCCGTCCCTGGTCATCCTTGGCAGTCACTGAGGCTCCAAGTTTGATTAACAACTCCAGAATTTCAGTGTTTTCCCAGCTGCCCCAGTTCATTGGCATCACACAGTGCATCAATGCTGTTTTGCCCTCAGCATCCTTGGCATCAAGGTTGAACTTGAAGGGTCCTTGCATCTTGAACTCATCACTTCTACAAATTTTCTTTTTCTTTGCTTTGCCTTTCTTTGCAGGTTTCTTCCGTTTTCGCTGTTTGCTGGGTCGCTCTTCCTCATCTTGATCAACATCCATGTCTTCATCAACTTCATTCATCTCAATAGATACATCTTCATCTGCTTGTTGTGCATCACTAAACTGACTTCTGCCTAGCTTTGGTGTCCCTGTTGTGCCGAAAACTCTAGAAGTTGCAGCTGTTTCATCTTCATCTGCTGCATCATCATCATCGCTCTGTTCCTCATCCTCATTTGATGTTGTCTGCTTGGGTAACTCATAGTTCCAGTTCAGCAAAACTTTGACGATGTCAATTTTGTTTATTCTGACTGCATGCATAAGAGGTGTTCGCTTCATACTGCCATCAGGTGTATTCGGGTTGACTTTGATTTCGCGGACAAGGTACTTGACCAGTGCAAAGTCCTGAGCCAGCACTGAACGTATGAGTGGTGTGCTTTTCACCAGGCCAGCACTCTCTGGCGCTGTTCTGCCTTCAAGGTCAGTAACATCAACCAGCTTTGGAAATGGCGCCAATGAATCAAAGATGAAACGCTTGTCTGCACTGTACACATGAAGAAGATCTTGCATGAATGACTTGCAATTTTCCCCATTCAGATTATTCACATGTTTGGCAAAGAGAGCAGTGAATGGATTGTAGGCATCTTTGCACACAAGGTTTTGAAGCAACTGTGTCCAATTTGGGGCATGAGACTTGAAAAAGTTGATCAAGCCAAAGTGATGGCTCTTGACAGCCTCTATGAGAACAGCGCTTGTGAATGTCTTTTTAATCTTATCTTCTTTGTACCAACTCACTCCTATGGTCAGCAAAGCATCAGCCACCTTCATCTGAAGATCAACCAACTGAAGTGGTTCAGCTGTTTTGGCCAAAACAAAAAACAGGTTGGACTCATCATTTGCATCAGGTAGTGATTTGCTCACCACACTTTTGAGGATGCGAATCATGGTCAATGCCAGATTGTACTTGCGATGCTCAATCGCAGCTGTTGCCAGCCAATAAAGAGTGTTGGAGTCCTTCGTCAGTAGATCCATGATGACATAGACCACCCCTTGCCATTCATTGCTTACCACTGCACTTGGTATAGAGAGACTCTTCACTGATGGAGGCAGCTCTCTGAGAGGGCTCCATTTCCATTCATTCTTCTTCTTGTAGCTCTCCATATCGGCATACGACCCTACTGTGTATGTGATCAGTGGGTCGATACTTGCATGAGCCTGAAGCAAGGTGAGAGAGCAATCCTTGTGCTTGTTCAGCACAGCAATTCCTAGAGGTGTATTGCCTTCATGATCTTTATCATCGATTTTGATAGCTGGGTTGCGCAACATGGTCATGCAGCAGATGTTGGCCCCTCGCTTGGCTGCACAATGCAAAGGTGTTTGCTTGAACTTGTCAGCAATATTGACTGCCTTGTTTGTGCATGCTTGCAGAATCACTGAACAAAGAGCAATCGGATCAATGGCTGATGAATTTTTGTGGTCTCCAATCTTAACAAAGACATAGTGCAGTGGAATGCGACCTCTTACATCAATGGTGAACAGGCCTGTGGCGTTGAGGTCTGTACTTGACTTGAGCAGCAGTTCTACTGGCTCAGTGCTCACATCAGCCAGTCCGGTATCAGCATTGCATGCAAGATGCAAAGGAGTTCTGTACTTATTGTTCAATGGGGCAAGAGCTGCACCACCATCTAGAAGTGCCTTCATAACTTCAGTCATTACAGAGGTCGGGTGTCTGGCTGCATAGTGCAGTGGAGTGTCTCCATTTGAATCTGCAGCATCAACCTCAGAGCCTGTGGTGATCAGGGCTTCTGCTACACATATCATATCCACCTCAATGGCCTTCATCAGAACGGAAACTTTGTATGGTTTCTCCTCACTTGGTGAGTCTGTACCATCAGGTTGTTTTCTTTGTTGTTTGGTTGTCAACTGTTTCCAGTGTCGTGGCCATCCAGGTGAAAAAACTGGTTGTGGAGCTTCCTGTACAGTGCCAGTTGTAAGAACTGACTTAGCTTTTGTTGTCTTGAAGTTCGGATTTGCGCCATTTTCGATGAACATCAGTGCAGCCTCAGCATCTTTCTGTACAATTGCAGCCATTAGGGGTGAATGACCATCTGAATCCTTCAACTCCAATGCTGACCTAACCTTGCTGTTACCTCTCTTGACTGAACTTAAGAGCAGTGACAGAAGCGGTTTCTTCAGGGGGACAGTGGTGTCAGCTTTATCATGTTGGATTGCCAGATGGAAACAAGTCTGGCCTTCTGAGTTAGACTTCCTTTTAGTTTTCTTTGTAGCTTGATAATCATCATCATTATCATTCTCCTCCTCCTCCTCCTCCTCCTCTTCCTCCTCTTCTTCTTCCTCTTCATCTTCCCCCAACAGATCATCCTTCTTTGCAACATGCACTTGCTGCAAGACTATAGCTGTCTTGAAATCAATCATCTCCTGTATCAGTTCCCGAAAGCCAGAAAGTGCAGGCCCCAATGATTCAAGCTGATCTTCTTGAATTTCAAAGTAGGTCTTGCAGGCCAACAAGAAAGGTGTATAACCATTCTTGTTTGTATAAGACAGTAGGTCTTGCACTAGAGGCTGCTCATTAGTGCACAAAATCCGAAACAGATTCTTTGCACTGGACACAAACTTGGAACTGTTCAAGTACTGATTTCGATAATACCATGCTTGAGATTGCTCTTGTGGCGGACTTCGGGTAACCAGGAAATGCAGGATGTTCTCCATTCCATTGAGTGGGGGTTCACCAGTGCCGATCAGACAGCCTTTCTTTGCAAAGAATTCAGCCAGCTCAATCTTCCCAGTCTGCACAGCAACAGCCATTGCTGTTTTTCCAGACTCATTCTGCTTGCTCACATCACAACCATACTTGATCAACAAATCTGCTACTTCAGTCTGCATCTTGGCTAAATCACTAAGCACCTGGATCTCGGTTTTTTGTCCAGTTTGCTTGGTAAAACGGGCATCAACTGTAGCCACAAGGTGAAGTGGGGTATTTCCCATGCTATCAGGAATGGAAGGATCTGCCTTCTTTTCCTTCAGCAAGTATTCCAGCTGCTTTTGAGTTGACTCTGTTACTCCAGCACTGATAGTCAGCGCCACCAGTGTCATCCCTTTGTCATCTTGAACGTTGATGTCAATCTTACTCTGGTTGAGAAGGTAGTCAGTCAGACCCATATGTCCTTTCATGTAGGCCACAGCTAGTGGACTCAACTGCCAATCATTACCCTGATTCAGGTCTGCTCCCGCCTCCTGGAGAAGCTTCAAACAGAAGTACCAGCCATATGCTGCAGCGTAGTGGCTGGGAGCGTTTCCAGAGCTATCAGGCAGATCAGGATCAGCTCCAATTCGCAGCAGGTAAGAAACCACATGAGCATGACCATTCATGGTGGCATGCACTAGAGCTGTTCTTTTCAGCTTGTCACGTTTGTTGACCACAGCATTGTAAGTTTCCACCAGATACTTTACCAACTCCAGGTGTCCCATCTGACTGGCAAACATCAGAGCATTCATCTTGCCTTTAGCTGCGCCACATTGAGCCTCAATGTCTGCTCCTGCCTTGGCTAGCATTTTGAGAATTTCCATGTGACCTCCACTAGCTGCTAAGTGGATCGGCGCTAGGCCTCTGCGGTTTTTCTGGCTAACAGCCGCAGCTTGGGTGGGGTCGTTTTCCTTGATTTTCTTCACCAAGACTTCAGCAGTTGAAAGGCGACCTGCATTAACTGCATGATGCAGGGGCGTATTTCCTTGCTTGTCAACATCATATGCAGAGGCACCTTTGCTGAGAAGTAATTCCAGAGGTTTTGGACCTTCACAGACAGCCGCATAGTGCACCGACCGCCAGCCATCATCATCAGCATGATTGAAGTCCGGTTCAGCCTTCATCAGTTCTTCAGCATACTTCGGGTTGGGGTTGATGCATGCGCAGTGCATCGGGGTGACAGATCTGGCGCCCATGCCTTTCTTCTTAACAGAGACCTGGCGGAATTCCTTCAAGTTCTGGCTGTCATTCAGCAGGACTCGTTGATGAAGCTCATTGTAGCCATAGGGATTCTGCTCTATTAGTTTGCCAGCCACCTTGCGAAAGCCCAACCTGCAAATATGCAGTAATTGAAAATTTCCAACTTGGAAAAGTGACAGATGAACTCATTCATCCCTTCTCTGGCAAGGCTCTGGAAGGCACTCTCCACTGAATATGCATTTATGAGGACCACCTCTCACTCAGTTACCACGTTGAACGTTATATCTTAGTCAACAGCCCTCCAAATTTAGAATAGATTTTGGATTGGAAAAATGGCAAAGTTGAGTTGCAATATCAACAGCAATATGAAAGCAGTACAGCACCTACTACAGTCATGTCTCGTTAATCCGGACAAGTTGGGACCAGCAGATTTTGTCCGGATTAACGAATTTCCGGATTAACGAAACGAAATTTAAAAACGTTGTTTTCAGCTTGAAAGTAGTACCGAAATGTTCTCTCTACTGTTAGAATATAAACGTAACGGTTTTATCGAATTTTGCACCACAAAAACGGCTCCAAACAAGTGTGACTCTCTATTTCGGCGACATAAAGTCTGTGATCGAAGTCTGTTTATACTGCAGCTAAGTTTGTAATCGCTGTTCCAAGCGATGGAAGCTGAGCACTTCATCTGCCGAAAAGAACCCCCTTGTGACTTTGGCAGAAATGACTGATTGTGGCCAGGGAATTGAAAGCCTCTAGATGAGTGGGAGGTGCTTGTGGATTCGTAGCCCGCAATTCTACCTCATCCTCTTCGGCTGACAGATTAAAGGACTCCTGTGTATAAAGAGCGACAAGCTCCTCAACTGATACTTGCTCGCCAGTGGCTTCCTGGCTATCAATTTCGAGCCACTGTTCTGCCGACATTAGATATTGAATGACCAAATTCGATCTTTTTTACATTTTTTGTTTAGCTAGCGAAATTATTTGAAATTTTGAGGCCGCAACTTGCGTCCGGATTAAAGAGTCAGGCACCAGAATTTGTCCGGATTAACGAAATCCGGATTAACGAATCATTTAGCGTGTAAAAATCGAAGTTGGGACCTGGAAAAACGTGTTCGGATTAACGAATCCGGATCCGGATTAACGAGACATATAACATGGGGGAAAATTGGGACCTGGCCTAATCTTGTCCGGAAGGCGAATATCCGGATTAACGAGGTCCGGATTAACGAGACATGACTGTACCTTAGCTAAGCAGTTAAAATGAAAAGTACCAAATGTTTTTGCTACAAACGAATTACAATTTAGAAATTTTTGTTATTTGAGAATGCTGCACTTGCAATTTTACACTTTGAACCATAAATCGGCCCAAATCTATGTAGCCTACTGAAATATGTACAAGACTGTAGAGCTATGTACAGACCTTATTCTGCTGATGACCTCCATTTCGTCAGCACTGGTGTACTTGGCAGCAATCAGCTTCTGCAGAAATCCAAAGCTGACATCCTGGTCAAGTTCATTTACTACCTCGCTCAGGTCTCCACCATAGTCGTTATCTTTGAGCAAGGCATTGTTTCCTTCCTTGCCACCTCTGGTCATGCCAATAGGTCGTGTGGCATGTCCCAGCATGTGAAAGTTAGCTTGGCCACTGCCCATCGTAGCTAACAGACTGACCATCATGCCGACTCGATTCTCTTTCGGTTTCTTCTCATCATCGCAGAGGATCTTGACCAGCTCCCAGTTTTCCTGCACCACCGCATAATAGAGAGCAGTGCGAGCCACGTCCACAGACCGATAAAGACGCAGGTTGCTCACATGCTTGGTGTCATCGCGCAAACGCTTCAGTAGGTTGGCATTGTTGTTGCGCACAGCTCGGATCGCCAGTTTGCTGTAGGCCCTGACCGAAACGAACGGAATCTCAGAATTTGAATCGAATGTGGGGTCCGTCTTGTACTCAGTAACCTCTGGGCGTGGAGTGAGTTTGTCATTTGGGTGTCGCTTTGCCTTTGGAGCCTTTGGAGTAGCTTCCTTCTTGCCCTGATAAGAGACAAACTAACTAATAATGTTTACTTAATATGTTTGGAAAAATGGGCGACAACACTAAATATCATAGCCTTACGTTTGGGCACTCTGACAGTGCTACTAACAAATTTCTGCTCTATCTTACATAGGAAGTTTAAATTGAATGAAAATGGTGTGGTTGGTACCAACAAATTGTTTGGTCCTTTTTTAATATAACAATTTAAAGCCCGTTTCGATAGCAAGAAAGGGATATCATATCATGCGTCCTTTCAGTACCACACTAAGGCACTTAACGCCATAAAAGGCACCGGTACCATAACATGGTACCCCACCGGCTCGATATCTGGCGTTAAGTGCCCTGACTGTACCATTTATGTCAATTGTAAGTAGTTTTCCTTTTTTGGAAGGAAGGAACTAATTACGTATCTTGTACAGTCATGTCTCGTTACTCCGGACAAGTTGGGACCGGCCAATTTTGTCCAGATTAGCAAATTTCTGGATTGAATAATAAAAGCTAAAATACTGTTTTTCAGGTCAAAGGCCTAAATGACAGCTTTTTGTTAGTTGCATATCAGATTCTGCAGCTGTACCTCCTAATTAAAACCCAAAAACCCTATTTCATCTGATTATAGCTTCAAAAAAGGCAATCATATTCTGACTCAATGAAAAGCATTATTAAATTGAAAATTCACACCTGAATTGAAAAATTGCGCATGGATTTTGTCCAAATTAACCAAATCCGGATTACCGAATCATTTTACCATACAAATTTCGAAGTTGGGACCCGCAAATCATCTGTCCGGATTTAGCGAATCGGGATCCGGATTAACGAGTCATACCTGGCCTAATCTTGTCCGGAAGGCGAATATCCGGATTAACGAGACATGACTGTACGCAAATTTTAACAGTTTGTAAATGCATTTCAAAACTTTCTAGCGTACCTTCTTAGTTGTCTTGAGTTTGGTCTTTATTGACGCCTTCCGCACTGTCAGTTTGGATGCTTTGACAGTTTTGAGTTTTCTGTTTACTTTCGCCTTGGCCTTTTTTGCTTTAGCAGCGGGTGGCCCCCCTGCCACAAACGCAACAGGCTTGGCGCGTTGCCGCAGAGAACGACGTGTCGCTTTTGCCATGACTGAAAGAGGACAGTTGCCAGGTTACGACAACAAATACACCAAAACGATCGGTACGCATCTTTTATTCAGTAACGCTCACTCAATTGATTTTAATATACAGTTCATCTACTAGAGATGTTCACGAGCCTAAAAATCGCGGCTCGGCTCGGCTCGATTGTGAGCTCTGTTTAGGTCAGCTCGTTTCGGCTCGTTTGTACGCACCTCCAAGCTCGCTCGATCTCGGCTCGCGAGCATTAAATTTGACGGAAAACTCGGAAAAATGGAAAAGTAACACCATAAAATCAATACCTAAAGCTTTTCCTCACTAATTACGCCATTTTATCGTTGATACCTTTAAAATAATGTAGCAAACATAGAAATTAATCGAAAATTAGCCTCCAAAAGCACAATGTTTTCAAAATTTGATTAAAATTACACATTTTTAAGTGTGCTGCGCGTTCTGGGCTCGGCTCGGCTCGGACCGCGAGCTTTCCAACCTTGACAAGCTCGCTCGATCTGGGCTCGCGAGCCGAGTCGAGTCGAGTCGAGCCGAGCCGAGCCGAGCCGAGCCGAGCCGAGCCGAGCCGAGCCGAGCCGAGCCGAGCCGAGCTTTTTCAGGCTCGTGAACATCTCTATCATCTACTACGTACGTATCTGTGTTCCCTTAGTACACTAGCGAACATACAGTGGCACATACGTACCTAGACCTACATACGGACATGTATTGTAGTGTGTACATGTAGGTCAACACTTTTCTTATGGAGCCAGTTAACAAAGCACTAAGTCAGACCAGGCTTTTAGAGCCGAAGCCTAATTCAGATCAGGATCTGAAAAATAAACTCATTTTCTCGTTTCACGTTTGTCTGCCTACTCTGTTGTCTCCCTATTTTCTATTCTATCAAGACAAACCAAGCTAGAAGTAAGAGAAGGCACCTTAGATCTCGGTAGATGAACTTCCGAAATGGACAGCCAGAAGCAGCAGTGGCTCCGGCCTCTTTTATAGGACGCAAACGTCACTCGGCGTAGCGCTGCCACGGCCCGCTCAGACACGTCCTGGCTGGCAACGAACGCACTAGTCACGGCCTGCTGTGCCGCCTGAGTGTAAGACCGAAATCGATCGATGCACACACCGAACAATACATACAACCACGTCCGATAACAACGGAACGAAACGATAACTAAATACACTCTATGTAGTGGAAACTTTATCATCCACAACGCATGGTTAACAAATAAACCAAAGGAAAACGGAAAGGAAAGAAAACGAAATCATTACATATTTCCATCAATCTCGTTGTTTGGTGGAAGGATTACTGTGGAAGAAGAGGAAGGGAGGGCCATTGGCCTCTTAATCTCAATTGTCATTACTCAAAAAGTTTTCCAAACTAGCGGGCTCTAAGCGGCTGAAAAAAGTCCCATCCAGATTCTTCGAGTTCAGACTAATTCTGTATACAGTATACACTAGTAATTCTGAAAGGTTATTCCAGTATGGTACGGCACGGTCCTTATAGATATGTTTTCTTACGTCAATCCCCTGCATCAATCCTAAACCTAGTAGGCATGAAGAGAGGCCTTGAGTAGACCTATTTCTTTTGCAAATTTTAAACTGAAGTCGTACCTATTTAGTTAGTAGTCTCTAAAAATCGCCAAAAATAATTAGTAGTCTTGGTTAGTAGTCTCAAAAATGCTGGATTTTTAATATGTAGTCGTAGTTAGTAGTCAATTTATAGTCAGCAAAATTTTGAATAAAATTACACAAATTTCAGGTTTAGCACATAAAGCAAGAAGTTGATAATCTAAAATAGTAAACTAAGTAAGTAAAAGGTTAAAATTTAATCAATAACATCTATTTTTCTACATAATGTGATACCAATATGCGTTTTATTCCCAGCTGGAACTATTCACAGAAGGTCTATCCGACTGGTAAAAATTTTTAGTTCTCCAGGATATTCACAATAAGTTTTTCTAATATTTAGCGGCTTTTCCTGTACATTTAAGGAAATATAGAAACCTCATTCAATTGCCAAAAACTAAAATAGTATTAAAAAGCCCAACAACACACAGTTACTTACTAACACTAACACAACATTCACCCACTAAACACTCTTTCTGCGCAGTTCATTTACATTGTACTAACATGTTGTCTTGCTGGGGGGACAAAATAAATAAGTAAATAAATAAATAAATAAATAAATAAATAAATAAATAAATAAATAAATAAATAAATAAATAAATAAATAAATAAATAAATAAATAAAATACTATGTAGGTACACGTACAACTAAAAACGCTACTAAATAAGCTGAAATACTCTCAGCTTAAAAATAACAGAAATGCGGGTTTACAACTCCCAATGTATACATACAGTAGTGTAGTGCACAAAAAATGTTCTCTCCACTTTTTCGGGTTCACTAAAATCACCCTTTCTCACTCAATTCTTAGCCAATTTGAACCAAATTTGGAGGGTAGGTGCCCAATTAGTCCGGCTACCTGTGTTATAGTTTCAGCGCGAAAATTCAAATTTTGTCGGGAAATTTAAACGAAAATACGAAAATCATATGGTCTCATAAAAACAGCTCTTACTCAAGAAATAGAAAAGCTAGTCGGTGAAATCATAGACGCTTATAGACCCAATATAGTGTAATTTTATGTAGAAGTTTCAAAACCTTCGCTCAAAGTACGCGCGAGCGGCGAGAATCCGATTTTGAAAGTTGGCAAAAAATCGGGATTTATCATCATTTCCAAAGCTAACATTTGGAGGGTCACTAAAATTACCCGTTTTCAGTCAATTCTCGGCCAATCTTAACCAAATTTGCAGAGTAGGTGCCCAATGGGTCTGGCTAACTGTGCCAGCATTAAAGCGGGCATTTCAAATTTTGGCGGGAAATTTAAACGAATATGTGAATATCATAAGACGGTCTCACAAAAAACGGTTCTTACTCAAGAAATACAAAAGCTATTCTGGTGAAATCATGGCCGCTTATAGACCTAATATAGTGCAGTTTTATGTTTGATCTAATATAGTGCAGTTTTATGCAGAAGTTTCAAAATCGTCAGTGTTTTCCAGCAGGACAACGCCCCTGCACACACCGCTAGGATCTGCCAGCAACAATGAAAATGGAAAACAGTGAGTGAGAGTTTTGAAACTTGCCTAAAACTGCACTATATTAGGTCTATAAGCGGCTATGATTTCACCAGAATAGCTTTTGTATTTCTTGAGTAAGAGCCGTTTTATGAGACCATTTTATGACAATCACATATTCGTTTAAATTTCCCGCCAAATTTTGAATTTTCGCGCCAAAATTCTGGTACAGTTAGCCAGACCTATTGGGCACCTACTGTGCCAATTTGGTTCAGATTGGTAGAGAACTGATTGAAAACGAGTAAGTTTAGTGAACCTCAAAATGTTAGCATTGAAAATAGATAAATCCCGATTTTTTGCCAACTTTGAAAATCGGATTCTCGCGCGTACTTTGAGTGTATCAGCAAAAAATAAGACCCGGGTCTAAGCTCAGAATGGTGTGTTTTCGTGTACATTTTTTCAAGATAACTAATGAATATGGAGTTTTTGAACTCAGGTCGTTCAAGAATCGTTCCAAAGCCTGCGTAATCTTGGTAAAATTCTTGTTTAGATAGCTGCTGTAAGCATATTGGAGCTTCTAAGTTGCCTAAGTTTTTAAACCTTGTTAAAAACTGAGCTATTCAGACTTAAACGTACAGTCAGTTGTTGCAAATATCAAAACCAGTGTTTTTCATGCTTTTCATGCAGCACAGAACATCGAGTTTTAATTGTAAAATATTGATTTTCCACCTACAAGACCCGAGTCTGATAACTGGTACAAAAATGTGACCCCAAATTTAGGCATTTTTTGGTTACAAAGACACGGTCTTATACGTAGGTGGAAAACTCCGGTAACAACTTTTCTAAAATTGTTTACGACCGAACATCAATTGTTAAATTTAATTTATAAGCAAGCTTTCGCCAGAAGAGTGGATAAGCACAAAGAACAAATTTTAACATCCGCCTCCACCTCGACAAAATTTGAACTCTGCCTGCAGACTACTTTTAGGAGGCAGGCCAGTTGCTTTGGCAGAAACCACAGCACCAAAATTCTTGTACAAATTTTAAAATTTCCAAATACAGACTGATATGTTGTTGCTTGTACGTACATGCTGCTGTGGTACGTACATGCCGTCTTGTGTGTTGGTTGTCTAGGCTAGATTATCGATCGGGCTCGGCCTGCCATGCCACTTGGCCGCGCCCTAGTCTGTAGCTCTGTGTGTAGTGATAGAGCCAGACGCAAGGCTGTGTTGAAAACAATGACTTTCTCTCCCTGCGCACCTGCCTTGCGGCTGACTCTAGTCTGTGCTCTCGGAGTGCGTGTGTTGTGGCCAGTCTTTAGTTGTATACTGGCGTGGTTGATGGTCCGTTACTGCCTTGGCATAAAGGACTTTGTTGTTAAGCATCACCTGCTACACCGCGTGACAGCCGGACGATAGGACAACGACAAAGGACCTGCAGGCAAAACCGAAAACGGAACAGTGGCGACCGGCGTGCAATTCGAACCGCAGCAGACTGCCACCGCCAACAAGAAAGCCGACGACAACTGCTAACGAGTGAGTCGGTTTGCTACAACCTGCTTCCAGTAAGGACGGACGGACGGACGTGTGTGCGTGCGTGTCAATTGCTCTGGACGGAGAGTGCCGTGTGTGTCGTTTGCTCTGGTTGGAGGGCGTGCAACTGCAGTGTTGCCCGCCTCATTGGTAGCCGGAAGGGACATACTCGTGCGTCTCGCGGAAGGACTCGTGCGTCTCGCGGAAGGAACCGTACGTCTCGCGGAACGACTCGTGCATCGCGGCGGTGATAAACAACACCGCATAGTCGACTCAAACGGAACACTTGCAGCGGTGACTCATAACACCGCATTGTCGACTCAAACGGAACGACTCGTGCATCGCAGCGGTGACAGACAACACCGCATAGTCGACTCAAACACTGCACCGGCGACAGACAACACCGCATCGGCGATTCAAACACCGCATCGGCGACAGACAACACCGCATCGGCGACAGACAACACCGCATCGGCGACTCAAGCACCGCACCAGCGACAAACAACAACGCATCGGCGAACCAACGCAGCTGCTCTACCGTCGATCCCGCACCGCATCGACAAAACAACGCCGTTGCTCTACCGTCGATCCAGCACCGCATCGACAAAACAACGCCGCTGCTCTGCAGTCTACAGGACATCCCGCCTAGTGCCCAGTCGCTCTACTGATGGCACAGCCGGGACCCAGCAAACTCTACCTGCCACCACCGGATCGATACTGGTCTTAACAGCGTTAGAACAAATTTATTGAGGCAGGGCAACAGTAAAAAGTAACAGGCAGCTAGTCAATACACGGCACGGCAGCGAGGAGTTGAGTCACTGATAAGATGGGAGCACGTAGGGGCCCCGGCTTGGTTTATGGCCCGCCTGAGGGCAGGTCCAATACAAACTGGACGCCAACCTTTACCCAAATTATTAGGCTGTCTTTGCAGCAGCCAACGGTTACACATCAATAGCACCAGTTATACATACACGTAGATACATATTGTACTAACACTCCTCCTTGTAACCGCCTTAGAACACTAGTAGTAGATAATTCGACGAAGAAGAGGACAAAGATTCGAGAAGAGGACAAGTTACTACACACAGGTAATTAAAGCCAAATTGCGTTCAGAACAGAACTACAAGAACACAATAAAATTCAGAACACAAACGATGGTGAAAAGTCGCAGAAGAAGGCAGACGAAAAGCGACCTTTTCCACCAGAGAACGACAAAAACGTGAGTGCCTAACCTAAGCTCATGCCCATTCCTTGTAAGTGTCTCGAGAAAACTGAAACTGGCAAGGCTTTTGTGAGGGGGTCCGCCAACTGTTGATCCGTTGGAATGTACTGCACTTCGACGTATCCAGAAGATGCATAGTCTCTGACAAACTTGAGCTTAACATCAATGTGCTTCGTACGTTGGTGCGAAGTAGGATTGGTGGTAAGAGAGACGGCGGCTTTGTTGTCCTCAAAAATGGGTGTGGCGTTTCTTTGTGGTAATCCCAGTTCTTCTAATAGAGTACGAATCCACTTCACTTCGGCCACAGCTTCTGAGAGTGAAATAAATTCTGCTTCAGCCGTTGATTTGGCGACTAAAGTCTGCGTCTTGCTGCGCCAGCTGACTGGTCCTCCACTTAGAAGACACAAATATCCTGATGTAGAGCGGCGTGTGTCAGTGTCGCCTGCCCAATCAGCATCGGCAAACACAGTGAGTGTGGAGGTCGAATTTGCGTTGAAAAACAGTCCTAATCGAGTTGTCCCTTTCAGGTAGCGCATTACACGCTTGGCAGCTTGCATGTGAACTGATGAAGGGTCGGCACTAAATTGGGCCAGACGGTGTACAGCGTATGCCAAATCCGGACGAGTAGCCACAGAAAGGTACATGAGAGACCCAATAATGGAACGGAAGAGTTCACTGCTGGCTTTCTCTCCATCTTCGGCACGAGCGCACAGGTCAGTTCCAACTGCTAAGGGTTGCTTTGTAGGATTGGAATCTTGCATTCCAAACCGTTCAAGAAGTTGTTTGGCGTAAGTTTCTTGGTGCATCCAGATTCCAGTTTCAGTCTGACAAAACTGAACACCCAAGAAAAAGTGTAGTGGTCCAAGATCTTTGATTGCGAACTTCTGAGAAAGGAGCTTCTTGAGATGTTGAAGCGCTTTTAAGTCTTTGCAGGCAACAATTATGTCATCCACATAGACTGCAACAATCACCTCCTGAGCATCAATCTTTCCTGTGTAGACGCATTTGTCAGAACAGGTCTGTTGAAGCTGCAGCTGCGTAAGTACTTCATGCAGGGCCTGATTCCAACATTTGGGCGACTGCTTCAGCCCATAGATACTTGCTTGTAGTTTGCAAACATGGTCAGGCCGTTTTGGATCTGCAAATCCGTCAGGTTGTTGCATGTAGATTTCTTCAGACAATCGCCCATTCAGAAAAGCCGTGACTACATCCAATTGATGTATCTTCATCTTCTTTTGAACTGCTACAGCGAGAACTGCGCGAACACTTTCCCACCTAGCCACTGGAGCAAAAACTTCATCATAGTCAACACCAAACTTTTGAGAGAAGCCTTGTGCGACAAGACGAGCCTTGTATCTAGTGACAACTCCATGTTCATCAGCTTTTGTCCTGAATACCCAGCGACAGCCTACAATCTTCCGGTTTGCAGGTCTTGGTACAAGCGTCCAAGTGTGGTGCCGTTCCAGCGATTGAATTTCTTCTTCTGCTGCGGCTTTCCACTTGCTAGCATCAGCTGACTGCATTGCTTGCTTCCAAGTCTTCGGACTCTGACTACTGTCTGCTAAACTGGCCACCCAGTCACCATACCGATCTGGAGGTTTCCCTCTGTTCTGTCTAAGTATCCTTGGTGGCTGAGCTGGCGGTTGTTGTTCTTGAAGCTCTTGTTGCTCCAAAACTGGTTCAGGTGCATCCACAAATTCATCACCTTGCTGCTCTGGGTGCTCCTCCTGTTCTGCACAAGGTTGAATTTCAGGAATTTCTGGAGCCCTGACTGCCTCATCAATCGACCATGGCACAACCACTCCTGTCATCTCCTGTTGTGCTAACTCCTCCTGAGACAATGGCCCTTTGTCACCAAAAGTGGTCGACTCATCAAAGGTGATGTCACGACGAACAATCACTCTGCGACGAGAAGGACACCACAAACGAAAGCCCTTTGACTCTGAGGAAATGCCAAGTAAGTAGACTTTTTCAGCGCGTTGATCTAACTTCGACTTAGGGGAAGAAACCCGAGCAAAAGCTGTAGCACCGAAAAGTTTGACTTCTTTGAGACTAGGAGATTTGCCAAACCATAAGTCATGAGGAGTGGAACCATTTAGCGAGGCTGTAGGCGAGCGATTCCGGATGTAATTGGCGTAAGAGACTGCTTCCGCCCAGAACGACTTAGGGAACAACGAGTCAGCCAACATTGCCCTGACTTTGCAAAGAATGACCCCATTGTAGCGCTCTGCTACACCGTTCTGCTGTGGAGCATCTGGTACCGTATACTCGCGTTTCACACCTTTTGATTTGAGCCAATCGGAAAAACCCATAGACACAAATTCACCACCTCTATCTGAACGGAGGATTTTGAGGTGACAGCCTGTCTCTAATTCTAGACTCAGAATGATGCGTTTGAGCTCAGTACTAGCATCAGACTTATGAGACAAAAATGCTACATATGACATTCTGGTGTAGTCATCTATTAAGCTCACAAAATACCGCTTAGACCCAAGTGACTTCGGCAGGGGTCCACAGACGTCAGTGTGCATCAGCTGTAGTGGGGTTTTGGCTCTCCGATTGCTGCGCTTAGGAAATGGCAAACGCTTTGCCTTGGCAGTGGCACACGGCTCGCAAAATGACAGTTTGACCGATTTTGGTTTTAGGTCACCAAGGCACCCATTGGCAGCCAATTTGAGCAAGTCGCCTTGCCCAAGATGTCCGAGTCGTCTGTGCCAAAGGTCTGGAGAAACCGAACCAGCAACACACATATGAGCATTAGACATGTTTGTCTCACCAGATTGGGTACCATGCTTGTTACGAGAGGTACCACCGGCTTGAGTGACGTTTGACTGAGTCTGTCCAGTAGGCTGACTGTGTCTGATTGGCTCAACTGATTGCTTGAGAGGGGCTGAAAAGCACTCGCGAACACCCAAATCAGCATCATCAGTTTGTTTACTACCGTAACCAGTGCCTGCTTGACGAGAGGCACCACCGATTATCGCATGTGCCACTTGTTTGAGTTCACCCGGGCACCCCGAACATCTGTGGTCAGTGATTAGCGAACCTGGAACGACAGGGACAGCTTTCACATCAGCATCAACCGATACCTGACCCATAAAAGTGCCTGCTTGACGAGAGGCACCACCGATCTTCGCCTGTGCCACTTGTTTGAGTTCTCCCGGGCACCCCGAACATCTGTGGTCAGTGACTAGCGAACCTGGAACAGAAGAGACAGAACGCACATCAGCTTTCAACGGTACCTGACCCTTTACAGTGCCTGCTTTACGAGAGGCACCACCGGTTCCAGTGCGTGAATTGCGACCATCTGACTGAGCAATACCACAAGAACCATGTGTGGCCAATGTATGCAGTGGCAAGGCAGTGGAGACTCCATCAATAGAGCCATTGAGCAAATAGCCACCACCGACTTTAGCACCCGTGACACGCAGCACACCTTTGGCATCATAGACCGAAGCAATCCCCTTGTAGAAATCAGTGTAGCAGCCACGATCATCTGAGGCCGGCACAGAGAACAATGTACCGCCCAGTCTGGGGACATGTAAGCAGTCTTTCAGACGCACAGTTGAGCTGGTGTTGGCTACAGTAACCGGCAATTCGCCAACGCCGATTGCTTTGATGCATTGTTGACTGGCAGTGCGAATTGAAATTGGATGCTCTAGTTTTCGGTACCGCAAAAGCATGTTGCCATGGCAGGTCATGTGCTGCGATGCGCCCGAGTCTATCAGAATTTTGCCGGCAACGGCAGAACGAGACGCCATCAAAGCAGATGCGTCAGAATCTGTAGAATTCGCCTGCGCCGCAGCTTTCTCCTCCGTTCGCTTTGGTCTACAGTCCTTTGAGGATGGGCACTCCTCCTTCCGATGACCATAACCGAGACAGTTGAAACACTTGCCCCGATACTCTGCCGGCTTGTCAAACTTACTAGAGTTGCTGCCTCTGCCTCTTGCTCCGCCTCTGCCCCTCTTAGCTTTGCCACGTGCAACTGTATCGCGCGCCGCACTGAGAGCTGTACTGTCTTTGGAATTGGTGCGTAGACGCCACTCATCGTCGAGTGTGGTGGCCAACATCTCCATTGTGTATTGTCTGTCAGCTGGCGCATTTTGGCTTGCATGCGCAACAATGGATCGAGTGGATTCCCACCCTTTGGGCAAGCCAACAATAGCACTACCGATTTGCATCCAATCCGGAATTGGCTGACGTTGCACTGCTAACTGATCGTACAAGCGCTGTCGGTCGGCAAGCCATTCACTTGGTTTACGCCTTCCATCGAACGAGAGTTCATGGAGTTCGCCGATCAATTGTACCATACTCAAGTCTGACTTTCTCTCAAAATAGTTCTCTAGCAGTGTCCAAAGAGCAGTAGGGTTTTGGCGATCCACGATGTGAATCACTTTGAACACGTCTTTTGAGAGAGCATTGACCATACTGTACATGGCTAACTGTCTACGTTTACAGTACCTTTCCAGTTGTTGAGCATGTTGTTGTTCGTTGCGAGCAACCACATCGGCGGCGGTACCAGCTGGGGTAGGGGCAAGCACAGGTCTGAGTTCCTGTCCGCGCACAATGTTCCAGGCGTTGATGTGCAAGAGGTAATTTTCTGCCAACATTTTCCACTGATCCCAATTATCCATTTTCAGGATAGCCAATGGTGGAGAATTTGAAGAAGCCATTGTAGCGGAACAATCAGAAAAGTTCAGGCAGGGAACAAACAGTTCACAGGCAGGGAACAACGTATCAACAGCCCATAACCTCTTAACAGCGTTAGAACAAATTTATTGAGGCAGGGCAACAGTAAAAAGTAACAGGCAGCTAGTCAATACACGGCACGGCAGCGAGGAGTTGAGTCACTGATAAGATGGGAGCACGTAGGGGCCCGGCTTGGTTTATGGCCCGCCTGAGGGCAGGTCCAATACAAACTGGACGCCAACCTTTACCCAAATTATTAGGCTGTCTATGCAGCAGCCAACGGTTACACATCAATAGCACCAGTTATACATACACTTAGATACGTATTGTACTAACAACACCCTTGAGCTCGCCGGAAGTCCGCCAGCGTTCTTCTCTGTCGGGGGTGAATTTCGGGTCCCAGACGGACAGGGTCCCTGCAGCGATGGCGGCGTTGATTCGAGTATGTACTCCCGCGGGCGAGGTCAGCTGCGACAGGTTTGGCAGCACCTGCCCGGTGCCCTGCAACCACGTCCGATCGGCGCTCAAACAGTAGAGCGCTGCCGTGGTAGACTCGATGGGAAGTTTGGCATGTTGCAAAGTTGACCACGGCGGGTCCTTACGGTCCGCCGGATAACACCCCAACGTAGGGATGTACCGCTGCATTCGCACACTACTGTGAGGTTTTTCGTCGTATTTCGGCACCTTCGCAGACGACTGGTGTTGAATCAAACTGCGGCCTTGGGAGTTGTATCCTCCTCGGTAATTGTGATTTTCCGGGCCCAGGTAGGGCAACTCGAAGACGATGAAGCTTTCAACTCTGGTCACCTCTCGGAGTAGCTGACCCTCGTCGTCGTTGATAGGTTCTGGAACCGTGTTAGTAACGTAGGGGAGCAAGTTGGCGTCCAACGACTCCTCTACTCTCCGAATTTGATGTTCGGCTCTCAGTTGCATCACACGATGGAACGTGCGCAGTTGAAACAGGTACTGGCCAAAGTAGTTGGCGAACATGGTCACACCAGCGGTAGTGAGCAACTTGGGCGGCGGCAACAAAGTAGCATGTTTGACGGTGAAAGCGGTGAGAATGACGTCGCCCAAGATCGGGTGATCTAAGAGCGTTCGCACGATCCGCGGTCCCAAGCCGATCAAGTAGACTCGAGCAAGACCCGCGGGATGTATGTACGGGTCACTCACTACTAGTTGTGCCATAGCAAGTTGAAATTTTTCGTAGCGCATCCAGACCGCGTCCCTCCCACCTGGTTTGGTGGGCAGGTTCCACGCTACCGGCATCAAGCTGACCGGTTGTCGGCCGTTGGCGTAGAAAACTTCGGGCAGTACTGGCAGTAGCAATCCAAGCGACGGCATCAGCTCAGAATGATACGGCAGAAGCGTACCAATTAGCTGACCCACCAACAGACCGATCAGAGCCGGAGTGGCGTGATCAGTCTTCAAGTAAGCCTCGTAGGTGAGGCTGGCGTTCGCTGCGTTCTTGAACACGTCCGAATGAGCGTAGTCAGGGATAGGCTGAGCCTCCATGACTCGCCCGATGAAGGTTTCCCATAGAAGAGTGCTCCAGTTGGTCTCTCCGTCAGAAATACGAAATTGGTCGGGCGAGACGTTAGAATTCTTCATCCGCCCGGTCAAAATCCGTTGTCTGAACAACGGAAGTTCCTGTGTCATGACACCGTACCACTGAGCGTTGACCATTGGAAGATTGGAGGCGTACGGAGGCAGTGCCGACCCGTACGGCTCATCGCCTGGACCATGATGTAGTGGAGGTCGAGGATGAGATGTCTGATCAAAGCCTATCTTCAATCGCTTGATTTCCGGCCGATTGAACGGTATCGGCAGGCCATCGTACAACTGGAGTAGCAGACGCATGGGTTGAGGCACCAGGTAGGGAGCCTCATGAGCGGTGTCTGGTAGTAAGATACAGAGCGGAGTTGTGCTCTGGCCAGCGACAACTTCGCAGACCTGATGGAGTTTCGGGTCGACTGGTAGGTCTCGCAGATCGGCCCATCGCACCCACACCCTCTTACGCTCTGACATGCGTAAGTACGGTCGAATATGTAGCGTTGGACGGTAAGGCTGATTAGGTCGAGGCAGTCGAGCGAACAGCGTACTTTGCTCCACCAATGGTTGTGGCGTTGGTACTAGTTCGACTCCAGTTGTTGACAAGGCATCGCCCACTGGCTCGGTCGGGGCCAATTCGGAGTAGTCCAAGACATCATCGATGGTGGGGTTCTGTAGACGGGCTGCCTCAGCGTCTAGTTCAGCAACCGGCTCTACCGTTCCCGATGAAAGAGCAGGTCCAGCAGGTCCTGCACTAGTAGATGGTAGCTCGGGAGTCTCCTCTGCGTCCATGGGTACGTCCTCCTCTCCGTACAAATCGACATCCCCGGCCTCATCCTCCTCGATGAGGTCTTCCCATTCCATCTCGGTCCCTCGGGACGGGGCCAAGGTTGACTTTTTAGGCCCCTCCTCGACGGCCATCTGTGACTCCGCGGTGAGCTGGGAGTCTGTTTCCGTACTCGTTGGTACCACCTCAGTCTCAGTGGTAGGCATGGTCGGTGGAGGATCACCCGTACTAGAAGGAGCTCCTCCCACCTGCTTCTCGGCTTGAGCCTGGGCCGCCCGAACACGATCGACGCGGCATTGCCTTCGTTGGTAGTATAATTTCTCACTCTCCTGCCGCAGGTGAAGATCTGTCTCCCTTCTTACTTCCAGGGCGCGGTCGGCCTTAACCAGCAGTCGTTTTCGGTAGGCGGCCGTGTTCCACAGCCACTTAGCCGAACGGGTGTCCCTCGGCATGTCGGCTAAATCGTACTGGAACGCCATTTCCTCATCGGCCACGATAGGGGCGAATTCCCCAGGCTCGGCCGGTCGGCGCCAGCCTACAGTCAGCTTTCGCCTCTGCCAGGCGATGAAGCGCTCGTCCCGAGTCCTGGCCAGCTCTACACGTAGCAACTCCAACTCCTGTTTATGGATTTGGAGCAGCGCGGCCGGGTCATCAGGAGGAGGGTGCAATTTGTCAAGTTGATAGAGAAGCTCCCCGGCTCGATCGGCGTCTCTCCCTTCTTGGATGTAGCGTTCTAGCATAGGCCGGAAGAGCATGTAGTCGTAAGCTGCGATGGGCCCGGCAAAGGCCTTAAGGAACGACATTTGCATGGCCCTTAGTTCTCCATGTCCCATCTGTTCGGGCGTTGGCGGCGGCCAGTGCCCCCTCAACGCTAGCAGTCTGGTCTCTTGAGCTAGCATTTCGTAGATGGCCCCCGGCCTCTCTCTGACGCTCTGTCGAACCTCTGCATGAGTGGCTGGTCGACCTGGTCGAATGATGGTCTCTGGAAGGAAGACTGGGGGCTCTTCCCCCGCCAGGGTGAACATCAATGCACGACGCATGGCATCCAACCATACGATATCGCCCCCGGTTAGCTGTACGTCGGCTGTTTCGTCAGGTACCAGGCCGTCCTGGTACAACTGTGGGATTCGACCTCGTAGCTGTAGTTGTTCGGCGGTAAGCTCTTTTTCGTCCGCTCCGATCAAATAGCGGTGGTAACGAACCACCGCCGCACGACGTGCTGTTGCCAAAGTCCGCTGGTCTTCTACTATTGCTGCCATCATAGGCCGTCCTCGGAATTGGACATACCCGAAGAACATGAATGTCCCTCGGTCCGACTGCGGCCCGGCGAGTCTGGCGATAGGCTCCAGCTGGGTTTCGT